>CAXKVV010000707.1:0-28648 GCA_964058805.1 Schoenoplectus triqueter
TTTCGAGTTTCGTCTTTGTTTTCAAAATATTTAAATGAATAAATATATGGATAAATATATACATACCATCGTTTTTTTTTTCTAAACCAAGATATCCCCAATATGAAATTGGAACAAACAATATATAATCTAGATTGTATGTCGAACTTAGGTCAAATGATCATGAATAAAATTTCATTCTACCCCTTTACCTTTGCATTTATTTGAAACATCGTCCTTCAAACTTAAGTTTCGTAACATGACTTGGAGCCTATATATAGCTATTATAATTGTTGTGATGACACGATGCTGTCTTCCTTAAATCAGAATGAATTAATATATCCGATTTTATTTGAAACATAATTTTACAAAGTATGTGAGACTTATTCCTATATATTCAATATAAACTGTCATATATTGAACAATTTAGTTTCAATGACTTATACTTAATATAATTTCTGTATATATTATATATGCAGATCAACAGTATTTTATCAAATCGCCTCTCAAGTAAATGACGGCAAGAAAATTGTTTAGTTGTTTAGGCAAAATTTCGATACAATTCATACTAAACGTAAATCCTTTTTCACTTCCATCTTTTGATCAAATTATTAAAGCATGATACTAAACTTTCTTAATTTCCAAAGGTTAAGCAAGAGATGCTAAAATAAAACTATCAGCATATGTACGGAAAATATGCTTTATGTAAACACAAAATCGTTAATTCATTGCCAGATAAGATTTCATTCTATTCTGTTCTCTCTCCACATAATTGACATATCACTACCACTCTCTGATTCTGTGCACCACACCTTTATAAGCAAGGAATTAGAAATGAGAGAACAAACATCCAACTGAACTCTCTTTCACTTCTTTACAAGAAAGAGAGATATTTGATCGCTTGTATACAAATTAAAGAGGAATAAAGGAAAACCAACTGCCATCAAAACAACTTTGGCGAGTGCAAACTAAAAGAGAGTGAGAGAGCTTAAATAGAATACACTCATGGTAATGGGTACTTCCATGTTCTTGCTGAGAGTATTTGTTGCCATAACATTTTTCTTTGCCTCTATATCTGCATTCAATGTTCCTAATACAATAGCCTTTGAGGATGGATTCTCAAGGCTATTTGGCGATGACAACGTCATCATTTCGCCCGACCACAAGAGCGTCAGCCTCACTCTCAACCGCTATACCGGTAACATTTTTGTCTGTATTTTTCATCCTTTTTGGAAGGCCCAGATCTTCTTTGCAACGAATAGATGTTGTAGACACTTTTGTTGGTCAATGTGAATTCATTTAGTTGTATGGCAATGAACAGGGTCAGGATTCATTTCTTCTGAATCATATCAGAGCGGATTCTTCAGTGCCTCAATTAAGTTACCGAAAGGACACTCCGCCGGTGTTGTCGTTGCATTTTATGTGAGTTACATTGACATAATTTTGCGTCTTAATCGCTTAATTTGTTTTAAAATATATATCTTAGATGTCCTGGATATTTGTCATGCAATTAATTGGAGTTGAAAATTTGTATTGACCTTCTCTCCTTTTTCTCTAAGTAGACTGCACATGTAAAGATAAAAGCTAAGCCAATACTAAAGCATAATTAGCTGGCAGCTTGGTTGTCGGAATGTTTGTTCTAAATCTCTAAATAAATCAAGATTCTTCATTAGTTTATTCATAGCACAACCAAGAGCAGCAGATGTTATAAGAAAACCAGTACTGTTATATATATATATATATATATATATATATTATAATATTCTGCAGAAATTCAAGTATTATATTAAGGATTAACTAAGACCTGCTACTAATCATATGGGGGCAGAAAAAAAATAGACGTAATGTCTCTATATACTTCTAAACTTTTCACTTGTGATAAGTTGACCTCCAAACTTTTAATTTTGACAAATACCCCCCTCCCCCCCGAACTTTCAAATTTGTGATAAATTTTCCCTCCGACAGTTAATTAAATGTATAACAATTCATTTTTAGTTGTAAAATGATAAAAATAACCTTGTATATTTATAACATTATAAATTGAATACAATATTTTATAGACTTTTTATTTATAAAAATACAAAGAGTCAATTAAATAACATTCACAATACATAATATATTTTTAATCTCATTTTTTATTTTTATTTTGAAATCTACTTTTTATATGCATTTCAATAAATAACTAAAATTCATAATGATATTTTTATTTTTACTTTTTATTTTTCAAAATTAAATTTTAAACTAATAAAAACTAATTACTAACCACATGGTGTTTCAAAACTTTCATATTTACATAAAACAAACTGTTTATTAATTTAAATTATTTATGTAATTATTTTATAGTAATAATACAAAATAAGTTATGTAAAATATGACTAAAAGTGATGTAGCTAATATATATTATTAATATTTAATTAGATTCCTCTAATTATTAATATTTTATAAATTAAAAGTATGTGAAACATAAATATTCAATCTATAATGATATAGACATACAAGGTTATTTTTTATCATTTTACAATTAAAAATGAATTATTATAAGTTAATTAATTATCGAGGGATAATTTTGCATAGATTTGATAGTTTAGGGTTTTTTTTCTCTCCAAATCAAAAGTTAGGAGGCCAACTAGTCATAAGTGGAAAGTTTGGATGTACGGAGGCATTACCCAAAAAAAAATAGTTGCATTGTTACATTTTTGTTTTTAACCGTAGTACAACCAATAATCTTATATTATATAGGGGAGGATCCCTTGACAATCGGTTATTTTGATAATTTTGACAATGAATATTTAATAAATATAAAAAATATAAAAAATATTTTTTGTAGATATGTTCTTTTATTTATAAGTCGATAGTGTTTCAAATTTTATATAATTTCATTATCATTTGATAATCCATCAAAGACCATTAAAATTTTATTTCATTTGCAATGGTTTCAATTAATTTGATGGACTAACAAATGATAATGGAATTGCATGAAATTTGAAACATTATCAATCTATTAAATAGTACGTTTATATTTTTTTTTATTTTTAAGACTTTTCTTTAATTTATTTAAAAATCTATTTTTAAGATTGTCAAAATAGCAAAGTGATCCCTCCCCATTATAAAAACAGAGAACTGTTATTAATCTTGTACGTACCTTTATTTTGACTGTTTCGTATATATATTACATTCCTTAGGTTGATATAATCATATGGAGTAAAAAGTAAAAACTAGTATTTAACTATTTGGTACCGGATACTTCAATTGAATCTTTAATGCATGTGGAATCTAATTTCTAAATAGATTTGGCATATCTCTTAGTGCTTTTAGTAAAATTATATACGAAATACAGAGACTCCTCAAATTAGTACTAACCTTACTTTTTCTTTAGTTTCAGCTATTAATAAAATAGTGCTGTAATTTTTCATCCGTCTATTTGGCCTCTTTAATCAGTCACTGATTTTGCATCATGCAGCTTTCCAATGGAGATGTATATGAGAAAACTCATGATGAGTTGGATTTTGAGTTCTTGGGAAACAGAAGAGGCAGGGAATGGAGGATCCAGACAAATGTATATGGCAATGGCAGCACCGATCATGGTCGCGAGGAGAGATATCTTCTACCATTTGATCCTTCTGAGGCATTTCACCGGTACTCCATACTTTGGAATGCTAATCACATCATGTATGTATCCTTTCCCTTTCTGACAATCAGAATAAACATATAACAACATGCATAATGTAGCACAAAAAATAGGACAAAAAATAGCACAAAAAATGCATTAATCCCATTGAATGCACCATCTAATATTTCTTGGGATGATTACTGGTATGAAACCACAACTGAATAATTTAAGTAACATTTACCCTCCGATACTTATCTGCATGTACTGCTATATATTCAGAAAGATTATTAACATTTACCCTCTGATACTTATCTGCATTTACCCTCCGATACTTATCTGCATTTTCTACTCTGTCCTTGCACTCACTTTTGTTTCTATTTTCTTGTTTTTCTTTTTAGATTTTATATTGACAATGTGCCAATAAGAGAAGTAATCCGCAATGAAGCCATGGGTCTGGACTACCCATCCAAGCCTATGTACCTCTATGCAACTATTTGGGATGGCTCGGCATGGGCCACAGAAAATGGCAAGTACAAAACTCAATACAAGTACTCCCCCTTTAAGGCAGAATTCACTGACTTAGTACTTGTTGGCTGCCCGGCCGGTGCAATTGATTGCACTGGTCCAGACTTTGAGCTTGCTACAGCTGATTACAACATCATGACACTGCCGAAACGTTCAGCAATGAGGCGGTTTAGAGAGCGTTATATGACATATACAATATGCTATGACATTATCAGATACCCCACAACATTTCCAGACTGTGAACTTGATTCGTCAGAGCGACAAACTTTCTGGGACTGGGGTGAGTCCAAGATCGTCATGCCACCCAAACCCCGGTCCAGGTCTAAGCGCCGCATACGGGATGCTAGTAATGTGGGACAAAGGGTATTTTAGGTATAAATAGGAATTGCATTTGATAATTGGTCCATATCTTATGTATAATTATTGGGTTAGTTATGTATGTGGTATCATATTAACGGATGCATGTGATTAGAGGAATATGGGTTGGTGTTTTTTTTATTATCTTTCCTTTGTATTTTTAGGATTTAGTATTGAGGATTAGGTTTTGTAGTTGAGTGGTCAATTATTCTTTGAATCTTTTTTTTTTATGTGGGGATGGGGAGAAAACTTGATGCATCACCCGTTAGGTTGGCAACCTATTCTTTTTTTTTTGGATAAATTATGTTGAAAATAACTTACAAATATATATATGTATAAAAGATAATAATTTGTTGAACTGTTTGTTTACTTGTTGAGCAATTTATATTAAAGATTTATATGATCTAAAATAATATGCTTTGCAATATCCAACCACTATTTCGAGGCGCAGTTCACAAAAGGTATTGAGAATGTCAATGTGTATACTCTGTAATCATATTTTTTGTTTTAGTATAATTTTATTAGTAGGCTGTTCGTCTTGGAGTTCTGGAAGTTCAGAAACAACAAATAATCCCCGAAGCAAAGAGGGCATTGATCATGTATTACAAAACCAACCCGAAGCAAAGAAGGCATTGATCATGTAATAACAAAACCAACCCGAAGCAAAGAAGGCATTGATAATGTAATAACAAAACGAAGTATCTACTGTTTGAAGTTTGAAGTTTGAACCAGAATACTTGTGCAATATTTTGGGCTGCAAATATCCACTTGTTGATTTTATGCCACGGCCTGTGATGGGCACTTGTATATGTTGTATAAATAAGTTAAGAATCAATTGGGAATGCGGAGGAGCATCCCAACTGTAGGAAAGAGAACCCACCGATGAACTCGACTAGGTGCCTCCTCTATTATTCTGACCTCGTAACAGCATAATAATTCGTGTAAATTTATATATATGCTCTAAATATTGTCCATTATATAGTTTTATATTTAAATACTTGATATAAAGATTCTATGACATTAATTTTACATAAAACTCCATCAAGATGCATTAAAAATAATTATTTACACAAGTTATTTGCGTTTTATGATATTTTGGGTTGATAAATATACATAAATTTATGCAAATTCATATGAATATTCACAATATTATATATTATATATTTTTATAATTAAATATTCCATATAAAAATTCTACGACACTACTTTTACTTAAAACTTCATCAAAACGTATAAAACAGTGTTTTAAACAACTTGTTTGTGTTTTATGTTATTTCGGCCAAAACACATAAGTTCGTGAAAATTTATATAGATATTTATAATATTATTTATTATATATTTTATAATTATATATTCAATATAAAAAATCTACGACACTAATTTTGGATAAAACATCATCAAGACACATTAAAATTTGTTGTTTAAATAAATTATTTATATTTTTAATCATTTTATCCGCATAACAACACATAAATTCATATGTATGCTTCTAATATTTTCCATTATTTGTTCTTATAATTAAATATTTGATGTAAAGATTCTACGACATCAATTTTGCCCAAAACTTCACCAAACACAGTAAAAATGGTTGTTTAAATAAGTTGTTTGTGTTTTATATTATTTTTGGCTCATAATTGGATGAAAGTTCATGAAAATTCATAAACCATTTTTTATAACTCAATATTCAATATAAATATTTCACGACACTAATTTTGCATAAAACATCATCAAGACGCATAAACCATTTTGTTTTTAATCATTTTTCCTCATAGAAGCACATAAAGTTGTGCAAATTCTTATTTATACTCCTAATAGTATGTATTATATATTCTTATAATTAGATATCTGATATAAGAATTTGACAACACTAATTTTGTAAAAAAACTTCAACAACGACGAATTTAAAATTATTGTTTAAGTAGATTATTTGTGCTTTAATAATTTTGGTCTTGTAACTGCACATAAATTAATGTAAATTCGTATGGATATTTTTAATATTTTCTATTATAGATTTTTATGATTAAATATTCGATATGAAGATTCTACCACATTAATTTTGCATAACACTTCATCAAGATGAATTAGAAACTGTTGTTTAAACAAGTTATTTATATTTTATATTATTTTGGCTTTGATAGTCCTTTGTGAGCCCTAGGATGGTTACAAAGATCAAAATAGTGCAAGAATTTAAAGAACCTAAAGTAGAAATATATAAACTAATTTGGGGCTTAATATTCAAGTGTAATGACAGCATAATACAATTTAAATCAATTCAATTCTCATAAGAATATAGCAATCAAAGAAAAGTAAAGATAAAATAAGAATACAAGATGTAATGAAGTTCGGCTTTAACAATGCCTACGTCTCCGGGACTCTTAACCTCTAACAATTGAGGTTGAGCCGATATATTAAAAATGAGTTTTACACTTGTAGAACTTGGTCCCTTACAAAAATGGGCTGCTAAGCCTATCAGTAACAAAAGTGACAACACACTCAAAAAAGGATGAGTGACAACACACTCAAAATAAGAAGTGAGTGACAACACACTCAAGAAAAGGTGAGCACTACAGCTCAAAAGAATGTTTTCAAGAAGATCACGAAGGATCAAGTTAGGAGAATAGAGAGAAGCTAGATTGAGCTTGAACAAGGATTTGACTAATTAAATGTTTCAATCTCTTGAATTATCTCTCTCACTTTGTATATGACTAGTAAGCTCTCTGGAGTAATGATTTAGCTAGATGGATATACTTCATACTTCTTTTAGTGAGAGAGGTGAACCTTTTTTTTAAAAAATATATCCGCTGAAGAAACTATTTTTCGGCCTGAACCATTATAACGATTTACGAATCGTTATAACGGTTTAGAAAAAATAGCTGTTGGATCTATTGAGCTAAAACGTTATAACGATTCGTCAAATCGTTATATGTTTCATGAATCGTTGTAACAATTACAGAATCGTTACATAACGATACGCTCTGGTTTCTTTGAGAATGTTTCTGCCTTATAATATTTTTGAGTATTGAGATGAACCGTTATAACGATTACTGAACCGTTATAACGAT
The DNA here is from genome assembly GCA_964058805.1 of Schoenoplectus triqueter. NCBI lineage: Eukaryota > Viridiplantae > Streptophyta > Magnoliopsida > Poales > Cyperaceae > Schoenoplectus > Schoenoplectus triqueter. Next base: position 7,534 of record CAXKVV010000707.1, read on the forward strand.
TCACTAGGCAGAAGCATTTTTCTTGTTGTTTAAGCTCAATTTATCTTGACCAATTCAACCCAATTTCTGCAAATTCTTATTTATACTTCTAATAGTATGTATTATATGTTCTTATAATTAGATATCTGATATAAGGATTTGACAACACTAATTTTGTATAAAATTTTAACAATGATGCATTTAAAATTTGTTGTTTAAGTAGGTTATTTGTGCTTTAATCATTTTGGTCTTGTAACTACACATAAATTAATGTAAATTTAGATGGATATTTCTAATATTTTCTATTATATATTTTTAAGATTAAATGTTCAATATGAAGATTCTATCACACTAATTTTTGCACAACACTTTATCAAGATGAATTAAAAACTGTTGTTTAAATAAGTTCTTTGTATTTTATATTATTTTGGCCTCATAGCTGCACAAAATATTGATTCCGTTTCTAATTCATGCAAGTTCATATGACAATATGTTTTTAATAATTAATTATTCAAAATAAATATTTTATGACATTAATTTTGCATAAAAAAACATTATCAAGATGTATTAAAACTGTTATTTAAATAAATTATTTACGTTCAACGTTATTTTGGCCTATTTGATAGTCCTTGAAAGCCTTAGGATGGTAGTATTGAAAGGTCAAAATGGTGCAAGAATGTAAAGAACCTAAAGTAAAAATATATAAATCAATTTGGGGCTTAATGTTCAAGAGTAATGGCAGCAGAATACAATTTAAATCAATTCAATTCTCACAAGAATATAGCAATCAAAGAAATGTGAGAAAAGAAAAGTAAAGATAAAACAAGAGCACAAGATGTAACAGAGTTCGGCTTTAACAATGCCTATGTCTCCGGGATCCTCAACCTTCAACAATTGAGGTTGAGCCGATATATTAAAAAGTGTTTTTACACTTGTAGAACTTGGTCCCTTAAAAAATGGGCTGCCAAGCCTGTCGGTAACCAAAGTGATAACACACTCAAAAAGGGTGAGCATTACAGAAAATGTTTACAAGAAGATCATGAGGTATCAAGTTGGGAGAATAAAGAGAAGCTAGATTGAGCTTGAACAAAGATTTGGCTAATTGAGTGTATCAATATCTTGATTTTTTTTCTCTCTCTTTGAATATGACTAGTAAGCTCTCTAGAGTAATGATTTAGCTAGATGGATCAGATTCCTTCATCTTTTTTTTGTGAGAGAGATGATCCTTTTTAAAATAGATCTTCTGAAACAGCTGAAGAAATTATTTTTGGCCTAAACCGTTATAACGATTTAGAAAGAATAGCCGTTTGATCAATTGAGCTGAAACGTTGTAACGATTACAGAATTGTTACATAACGATACACTCTGGTTTCTTTGCATATTTTTTTTGCCATAAAATATTTTTGAGTATTGAGATGAACCGTTATAATGATTCCTAACGATTCACTGGGCATAAATATTTTTCCCTGTTGTTTAAGCTCAATTTATTTTAACCAATTCAACCCAGTATAAGTCTAACTAAACCTAAACCAAATGCAGTCTTCATTAAGCTCTTGTATCCCATCATTAGACTTGGATTTTGTGTACTAATGCATTTATATGTTAATCCCTGCACAAAACTCAAACACAACAAATTGTAAAATTCAAGATTATTTTGCAAATCGACAAATCAAAAAAGATGTAAAGTGTAACACTATTAACTGCACACTATTTAGTGCAAATTAATATGTATATTTCAAATATTGTCTATTATATATTTTTATAATTTAATACTCGATATGAAGATTCCAAAACTCTAATTTTCACATAAAACTTCATCAAGATATATTTAAAACTGTTGTTTAAACAAGTAGATTCCGTTTTTAAATATTTTGATCTCATAACTACACATAAATTTCTGCAAATTCATATTCGTTAGGAATATTATATGACAACGATTTTGCATAGAATTTCATCACGACACATTTGAAACTGTTTTTTTATACAAGTTGTCTGTGTTTTATGTTATTTAGGCTGATAACTGAGATAAATTCATAATCTCAATACTATCTATTTTTTTGTAATTAAATATTCAATATGAGAATTCTACGACACTAATTTTGCCTAAAACTTCATCAAAACACATAAAAGCAGCTCTTTAAACAACTTATTTCTGTTTTTTTTGTTATTTTGGCCACACAACAACACATGAATTCGTGAATATTTATATTGGGTATTCCTAATATTGTTTACTCAATATTCAATATAGAGGTTCTACGACACTGATTTTGGATAAAACGTCATCAAGACGCACTGAACGCTGTTGTCTAAACAAGTTATTTTGTTTTTAGTTATTTTTACGTTAAAAATGCACATAAATTTGTGAAAATTCTTTTGTATACTCTTAATATTATATATTATGTGTTCTTAAATATAAAGACGCATCAAAGACGCATTTAAAATAGTTGTTCAAACAAGTTGTTTGCGTTTTTGATCATTTTGGCCACATAACCGAACATAAATTCGTGAAATATTTATATATATACTTCTAATATTGTCTATTATATGTTTTTATAATTAAATATTTAATATAAAGATTCTGCTACAATTATTTTGCACAACACTTCATCAAGACGAATTAAAAATTATTGTTTAAACCAGTTGTCTGCGTTTTATATTATTTTGACCTCATAACTGCACATCAATTCACACATGTTAATATGTGTACTGATAATATTTTTTATTATGTATTTTTATAATTAGATATTCGATATGAAGATTTTTACGACATTAATTTTGCATAAAAACTTCATCAAGACACATTGAAAACTGTTATTTAAACAAATTGTATATGTTTCATGTTATTTTGGCTTCATAGCTGCATATTGATTCGTGCAAATTCATATATATAGTCCAAAGATTGTCTATTATATGTTTTTATAATTTATTATTCGATATGAAGATTCCACGACTTTAATTTATGCATAAAACTTCATCAAGATGTATTTTGAACTGTTGTTTAAACAAATAGGTTTCGTTTTTAATCACTTTGGCCTCATAACTGCACATAAATTTCTGCAAATTCATTTTTACACTCCAAATATTATATATATGTTCTTATAATAAAATATTCGACGTTAAGATTCGGTGACACTAATTTTGCATGAAACTTAATGAAGACACATTTTAAACTGTTACTTAAGCGAGTTGTTTGTATTTTTTGTTATTTTGGTCTCATAAGTGCGCATAAATTCGCACAAATTAATATATATACTCATAATATTATCTATTATATGTCTTTATAATTTAATTCTCAATATTAAGATACTACGATATTAATTTTGCACAAAACATCATTAAGACACATTAAAAAATATTGTTTAAACAAGCTGTTTGCTTTTTTAATCATTTTGGCCTCACAACTTCACATAAATTCGTAACAAATTATATGAATACTTCTAATACTATGTATATTATATGTTTCTATAATTAACCATTCGATATGAAGATTCTTTGACATTCATTTTAAAAAACAAAATCATCAAAACACATTATGAACTTTTATTTAAACAAATTATTTGCGTTTTATGTCATTTTGGACCATAGTTGAACATAAGTTCGTGAAATTTTTTATATAAACTCCAAGTATTGTCTATTATTTATTTTTATAATTAGAAATTTAATATGAAAGATCTACGATACTATTTTTGCATAAACATCATCAAGACGCATTAGAAACTGTTGTTTAAACAAGTTGTTTTTTTTTATTATTTTATTTTGGCCTCATAACTGCAAATTAATTCCTGAAAATGCATATTGGATAATCCAAATATTGTCTATTGTATATGCTTAAATTTAAATGTTTGAAACAAAGATGCAACATACTATTTTGCATAAACTGCATCAAGACGCATTAAAAACTATTGTTTAAATAAGTTGTTTGTGTTTTATGCTATTCTGACCTCGTAGCAGCGCAATAATTCGTCCAAATTCATATATATGCTCCAAATATTGTCCACTATATATTTTTATATTTAAATACTCGATATAAAGATTCTACGACACTAATTTTGCATAAAACTCCATCAAGACGCATTAAAAATAATTTTTTAAACAAACTATTTGCGTTTTATGTTATTTTGGGCTGATAAATGTACATAAATTCGTGCAAATTCATACGGATATTCTCAATATTGTCTATTATATATTTTTATAATTAAATATTCCATACGAAAATTCTATGGCATTACTTTTGCTTAAAACTTCATCAAAACGCATAAAAGCAGTGTTTTAAACAACTTGTTTGTGTTTTATGTTATTTCGGCCAAAGCACATGAGTTCGTAAAAATTCATATGGATATTTCTAATATTATTTATTATATATTTTATAATTATATATTCAATATAAGAAATCTACGACACTAATTTTGGATAAAACATCATCAAGACGCAGTAAAAACTGTTGTTTAAATAAATTATTTGTATTTTTAATCATTTTGGCCGCATAACAGCACATAAATTCATGCAAATTCATATGTATGCTTCTAATATTGTCCATTATTTGTTCTTATAATTAAATATTTGATATAAAGATTCTACGACATCAATTTTGTCCAAAACTTCACCAAACACAGTAAAACGATTATTTAAATAAGTTGTTTGTGTTTTATGTTATTTTTGGCTCATAATTGGACGGAAGTTCATGAAAATTCATAAAGCATTTTTTTATAACTCAATAATCGATATAAATATTTTACGACACTAATTTTGTATAAAATATCATCAAGACGCATAAGCCATTTTGTTTTTAATCATTTTTTTCCTCATAACAGCACATACAGTTGTGCAAATTCTTATTTATACTCCTAATAGTATGTATTATGTGTTCTTACAATTAGATATCTGATATAAGGATTTGACAACACTAATTTTGTACAAAACTTCGACAACAACGCATTTAAAATTATTATTTAAGTAGGTTGTTTATGCTTTTAATCATTTTGGTCTTGTAACTACACATAAATTAATGTAAATTCGTATGGATATTTCTAATATTTTCTATTATACATTTTTGTGATTAAATTTTCGATTTGAAGATTCTACCACACTAATTTTGCATAACACTTCATCAAGATGAATTAAAAACTGTTGATTAAACAAGTTGTTTATATTTTATTTTATTTTGGCCTCATAGCTGCACAAAATATTGATTCCGTTTTTAATTCATGCAAGTTCATATGATAATATTTTTTTAATAATTAGATATTCGAAATGAATATTTTATGACATTAATTTTCATAAAAACATCATCAAGACGCATTAAAACTGTTATTTTAATTACGTTCAATGTTATTTCGGCCTATTAGTTACACACTAATTAGTGCAAATTAAAATGTATATTCCAAATATTGTCTATTATATATTTTTATAATTTAATACTCGATATAAAGATTCTACAACTGTATTTTTTGCAAAAAAAAACTTCATCAAGATGTATTTAAAACTGTTATTTAAACCGGTAGATTCCGTTTTTAAATATTTTGGCCTCATAACTGCACATAAATTTCTGCAAATTCATTTTTACTCTCCTAATATTATATAATGTATGTTCTTATAATTAAATATTCGACATGAAAATTTAACGACACTAAATTAGCATAAAACTTTATGAAGACACATTTAAAACTGTTGTTGAAACAAGTTGTTTGCATTTTGAATAATGTTGGCCCCATAACTGACCATAAACTCATGAATTTTTGTATGAGTATTTGAAATATTGTCTATTATATATTGTATAATTTAATATTTGATATGAAAATTCTACAATATAAATTTTGCACAAAACATCATCAAGTCACATTAAAAACTGTTATTTGAACAAGCTGTTTGCGTTTTATATTATTTTGCTCCATAACTGCTCTCAAATTTCCTGAAAATTAATATATATACTCATAGTACTATCTAGTATATATTTTTATAATTGAATATTCAATATTAATACTCTACGACACTAATTTTGCATAAAATATTATTAAAACACATTAAAAATTATTGTTTAAACAAGTTGTTTGCGTTTTGATAATTGAATATAAATTCATGAAAATTCTTACATAAACTCCAAATATACTATTATATGTTTTGATAATTGAATATTCAATATGACGAATCTACAACACTAATTTTACATAAGCCATCATCAAGACGCAATTAAAAACTATTGTTTAAACAAGTTTTTTTCGTTTTAAATCATTTTGGCCTCTTAACTGCACAGAAATTTGTACGAATTCGTATGTACACTCATAAATATTATATATTTTTTATATTAAATATTTGATATAAAGATTTGACGAATACTAATTTTGCATAAAACTTCATCAAGACGCATTTAATATCATTGTTTAAACAAGTTGTTTGCCTTTTTAATCATTTTGGCCCCATAACCGCAGATAAATTCATGCAAATATCCATATGGATATTCCTAATATTATCTATATTCTGTTTTAAAATTAAATATTCGATATGAAGATTATATGACACTCATTTTGCATAAATCATCATCAAAACACAGCAAAAACAGTTTTTTTTTAAAAAAAAACAAGATATTTGCGTTTTTAATCATTTTCCCACCTAACTGCACAAAAATTGGTGGAAATTTATGTGTACTGCAAATATAGTCTATTATATATTTGTATATTTTAATATTTGATATGAAGACCCTACGATATTAATTTTGCATAAAACATCATCCGGACGCAATGAAAACAAGTTGGTCAAACAAGTTGTTCGCGTTTTATATTATCTTGCCCTCATAACTGCACATTAATTGGTGAAAATTCATATGGATACTACTAATCTTGTCTGTTGTTTGTTTTTGTATCTAAACATTCAATATGAAGATTCCATGACATTAGTTTTCCATAACACATCATCAAAACACATTAAAAAAACTGCAGTTTAAACAAGTTGTAAGTTTTTATAATATTTTGGACTCGTAATTGCACATAAGTTCATGCAAATTCAAATCTATACTCCTAATATTGTCTATTATATGTTCTTATAATTAAATATTCGATATGAAGACCGTATAATGCTAATTTTACATAAAGCGTCATCGAGGCATTAAAAACTGATGTTTAAACAAGTTTTTTGCGTTTTATGTTATTTTGCCCTCATAACTACAAATTAATTTGTGAAAATGCATGTGGATAATCCTAAAATTATCAATAATATATGTTTATATTTAAATGTTCGATACGGATTTGCTATGATACTAATTATGCATAAAACTTCATCAAGACGCATGAACAACAGTTGTTTAAAAAAGTTTTTTGTGCTTTATGTTATTCTGACCTCATAACTGCACTATAATTCTTGCAAATTCGTATGTATGCTACTAATATTGTCTACTATATATTTTTATAATAAATTTTCGATATAAAAAAATTATACGACAATAATTTTGCCTAAAACATCCCAAAGACTCATTAAAAATAATTGTTTAGACAAGTTATTTGCTTTTAATGTTATTTTGCCCTCATAAATTCGCATAAATTCATGCAAATTCATATTCGTTAGGAAGATTATATGACAATGATTTTGCATAGAATTTCATCACGACACATTTGAAACTGTTTTTTATACAAGTTGTCTGTGTTTTATGTTATTTAGGCTGATAACTGAGATAAATTCATAATCTCAATACTATCTATTTTTTTGTAATTAAATATTCAATATGAGAATTCTACGACACTAATTTTGCCTAAAACTTCATCAAAACACATAAAAGCAGCTCTTTAAACAACTTATTTCTGTTTTTTTTGTTATTTTGGCCACACAACAACACATGAATTCGTGAATATTTATATTGGGTATTCCTAATATTGTTTACTCAATATTCAATATAGAGGTTCTACGACACTGATTTTGGATAAAACGTCATCAAGACGCACTGAACGCTGTTGTCTAAACAAGTTATTTTGTTTTTAGTTATTTTTACGTTAAAAATGCACATAAATTTGTGAAAATTCTTTTGTATACTCTTAATATTATATATTATGTGTTCTTAAATATAAAGACGCATCAAAGACGCATTTAAAATAGTTGTTCAAACAAGTTGTTTGCGTTTTTGATCATTTTGGCCACATAACCGAACATAAATTCGTGAAATATTTATATATATACTTCTAATATTGTCTATTATATGTTTTTATAATTAAATATTTAATATAAAGATTCTGCTACAATTATTTTGCACAACACTTCATCAAGACGAATTAAAAATTATTGTTTAAACCAGTTGTCTGCGTTTTATATTATTTTGACCTCATAACTGCACATCAATTCACACATGTTAATATGTGTACTGATAATATTTTTTATTATGTATTTTTATAATTAGATATTCGATATGAAGATTTTTACGACATTAATTTTGCATAAAAACTTCATCAAGACACATTGAAAACTGTTATTTAAACAAATTGTATATGTTTCATGTTATTTTGGCTTCATAGCTGCATATTGATTCGTGCAAATTCATATATATAGTCCAAAGATTGTCTATTATATGTTTTTATAATTTATTATTCGATATGAAGATTCCACGACTTTAATTTATGCATAAAACTTCATCAAGATGTATTTTGAACTGTTGTTTAAACAAATAGGTTTCGTTTTTAATCACTTTGGCCTCATAACTGCACATAAATTTCTGCAAATTCATTTTTACACTCCAAATATTATATATATGTTCTTATAATAAAATATTCGACGTTAAGATTCGGTGACACTAATTTTGCATGAAACTTAATGAAGACACATTTTAAACTGTTACTTAAGCGAGTTGTTTGTATTTTTTGTTATTTTGGTCTCATAAGTGCGCATAAATTCGCACAAATTAATATATATACTCATAATATTATCTATTATATGTCTTTATAATTTAATTCTCAATATTAAGATACTACGATATTAATTTTGCACAAAACATCATTAAGACACATTAAAAAATGTTGTTTAAACAAGCTGTTTGCTTTTTTAATCATTTTGGCCTCACAACTTCACATAAATTCGTAACAAATTATATGAATACTTCTAATACTATGTATATTATATGTTTCTATAATTAACCATTCGATATGAAGATTCTTTGACATTCATTTTAAAAAACTGTTTACCCTTGAAAAATTTCAAGGATGAATAGATGAATAAATGAAATAAATTGATGATAAATCATAAGAAAGGGGAAGAAGAGAGAGAGCAGTGGAGAGATGGCCCACTGATCAGAAGAGGTCGCTGCCTAACCCCGGAACAAATCCATTAGTCCCACAATGGAATGCTGGGCATGAAGTGAAGAGTATAAATACCCCGCTATTCTCTATCCACTCAGCATGAGTGACACCCAAGAAGATCGAGGGAGAGAGGAGACCTCTTGGGTGTCACCATGTGATTATATTTTCTCTGACAAGTGGGACCCACCTGGCAGTCCCTTGTAGATGAATCTAACAACATAGCCTATCTGATGAGTCACCATGTGACCATTTTCACTGACAGGTGGACCCCACACCTCAGTGACCTATTGAAGGAGTCAGAATTGAACCCTAAAAATCTGCCTTTGGAGCTAACCCTAGAAAGGAGCTGAAGCAGTATAATCCCTATGCTACATGAAATGATGTCAATGCCAAGCTAGCATTTTGATGCAACTAGTCATGAGAAATTCCAAATGTGATTTTGCTTTCAAGGCTGACCTGGTGCCAAAGCTGCGAGCAACCACCTAACCATGCTTTGATTTGTGTCAATTACTGATAAGTAGTCAGTTCTTTGACCAAGTCACCCTCATGTTAAGGGATTGAAAGTCAATTTCACAAGACTGATCAGGTGCCAAAGCTGGGAGCAACCACCTGATCAAGTCTAGATTTGTATTAATTGCTGATAAGTAGTCAGCATTTGATCAAATCAAGCCCTAATGAATATCAATATAAGTCTAATTGGTGTTTAGTTAGGGTGGTTTCTGCAAGAGAGAGATAATTGGCAGAGACATTGAGCTACAAATGAGATCAGGGATTAATTCATAAGGAATAATAGGGTTTTATGAATAAAAGAATTTTTAATTCAGAGAGGCAGGGGCAAAAATGGAATTAAAAATTACAGGGATGATCATCATGATTTTAGGGATTTTTGGTGAAAATTTCATAATTTTTGGATAAGTGGAGCTATTAAAATAAATTCAGGGAAGATAAAAGCAGAATAAATGGATTAATCAAGGGCTGAGATTTGATCAGAGCAGTTCTGGGTGCAAGTTGGGGATGATAGCAGCTCTGGGTACAAACTGGGTGCAAGAAACACAGAGGGAATAAAATAAGCGAAGAGAGAGGGTGTGCCACGTGGCAGCCTCTCATTGGGCCATGTCAGTAAGTGGGCCCCACCCAGGTATGAGTCACTGACAGGTGGGCCCCACCTAAGTGCCACGTGGCAGACAGCCAGTGGGCCACCTCACCACCCTAGTGCCACATGGCACCACACCAGAGGTCCACTTAACTCAACCCTATGCCACATGGCACAGCCAGAGGAGACCACCTCACCACCCTAGTGCCACATGGCACTACACTACAGAGCCACCTCAGCATGGATCAATACTATAACAGATGATTAATGGATTGATTAAACAAGTGGACCTATCAGAGTGTGCCAAGTCAGATCAATTAGTTTTAAGCAGAGAGTTAATCAATTCACAGCTGGACTAATGGGCCGAGATTCATATACTTACATGTGGGGCCCATTTGTCAGGTTTATGAATGTATAGCTCACACAGGCAATCATGCACCTAGCCTATGCACAGATCTAATCAGAGATTTAAATCAAAAGAAAGAAGCGGTGTGTACCTGGCTCACTCGTGTTGCCCCTCTGACTGTGGGTCCCACCTAGTAGTGGACTCTGTGCGCCGAGCGCGCCCCCTTCTCTCTCTTCTCCTTCTCCCCTCCCTCTCTTCTTTCTTCTTCTCGACGAGGCAGAAGGCGCCATTAACGCTGATCAAGCTCTCCAAAGCTCGCAACTCCAATTCCTTTCACCTAGAGCTAGCCTATACATGGGAGAGTATGTGTAATTGATCAAAATCGGAAAGTGATGAGTGAATAGGGTTATTGAGAGAGATGAATACCTCGGGTGATTGATGAAACACTTCTGTCCTTGCTTTAAAATTGAAAATTGATGATGTAGGCTTCTTCTATTCACTTAGGCGACGCTGTGTATGAAGAAAGGAGCAGCAATTAGGGGATGAATTGAAGTAATTGAGAAGAAGTGGTGAAGTCGGGCAAATGGAGAAAACTTGAAACCCTGCACTCTCAGCTTGAATTGGCAATGCTTGTAGCTTCCCTGTACTTACACGATGCTGTTTAAGTGATGGAGATTATCAATTGGATAGTGGAGATATGTCTTTGATCAAAGCTCACAATCGGGTGATAAAGCTTTGAATTTTGGAGATAAACTACAATGGCAGAGGATGAATGAATGCTCTAGATACATTGGAATGAGTATATATAGTATGTTTAGATGCTCTAGAAGGTTCTAGCAACAGATAAGAAGGGGAGTCAAACATGGTCAACAGTGAAAGGCTTAAGCTTTGGATTCTTTGAATAGGGGCCCACATCGCAACAGAAGCACTAACAGAATTGAAGAACCATACCCATGAGCCAAGGAAGTCCAATTGTTGGTGTATGAGTGGTGTACAGTTCTGATTCCTTGGTGCACCATCCCAATTGCCTATATAAAGCATCTGATCCATGGAGAACCAACAACACACACATACAGAAGATAGGAGACAGAGAGAAGATACTATAGAGATTGCATATAGAATCTAGAGAGAGAGAGAGAGAAGAGAGGAACAAGAATCAAGAGAAGCTTAGCAGAATTGATTGATCTCGGTTTTAACTTGAGAACTCAATTCCTTTGCTTCAATTGCTTGTCTGAAGGTAAGCTCTACACTCTATTACTTGCTAATTGAGAGTCAGTGAGTTTAATTTTTGAAGATTGAAGCTTTAGAGATGTAATCGCCACTGGAAATCAGTATTTCACTGTACTGTCTTTGAATTTCTTCGAATTTCAACTATTTCTTCATGATTTTCTTCTTTATTTCATGCATTGCAAGTTTATATAGTATAAATCTTTCATTTCTTTCAATGAATTTTGCTCAAAGATTGATGAATGAGGCTGTTAAATCGATTGATCTCAGTTCAACTTGAGAACTCGGTAACAGTTGAGTTCATTGATCAATTCTTGATTCTTGAGTGAGAATTACCTTGATCCCTGTTAGTACTATATGCATTAGGGTCTGTGGAGTCCTTTAAAGTCGATTGATCTCAGATATAATCTTGAGAACTCGACTGATTTGAAGTTTTAATACTGTTATCGCGTTCCGTTTCTGAAATTGAGTTTTAGATTGAGAATTAGGGAAGATCATAAGCATAAGCATGTGTGTCATAGTTTAGATGAGTGTTATAAAGAGTATTAAGCATGATAATGCCAATGTTGATCAATGAATAATAAGAATTTGAGGAAAATTGCGATCGGTACCGACAGCTCCTATTGCATTTCAACAACCATACCGAATAGTAGAATCACAGACCAATTTGAATTGCTCTAGTCATGCTAGAAGGTATTTTCATGTATATACGATGCTAATTGAGTAATTAATTGATGGAAAACATGATCAATTGCTTTGAATTTAGAGAATGTAACACTCGGTACCGACTGGTACCAAATTGATTCATCTGGTATGGGTATACAACACGATTCACCGTATAGATTGTTGATCAGACACCACAGAATGATTCCTTATAACAAGGCGATGCTAGGGAAGTCGCCTGATCGGAGGAAGATGGCCGCAATCGCCGGCGACGTCGTTAGCGTGAATCTTGAAGAAGCTGTTGACTGGAGAGTCAGATAATCGCAGCGGCACGGATATTAACGCGCGTGTGTGAATCTTGAAAAGATCGAACGTGTGAAATAAAGCGCTGTATTGAATAAAGATGTGGATATGAATCTGGGCCGTCCATCTAATACAAATTAATCTCAAAGCAAATCTGACGGCCCAAATAAGAATGGAGTTAAATAAAAGATAGGCGCTGATCTTGATACAGATCTGGCGGCCCAGATTAAGCCCATTAATTAAATAATAACAGAATAGTAATAATATAGAGTAAATAAATGATTTGAAAATACTCCTGAACTCCAAATTGACTCAAATTTGTTTCTAAAATTTTCTTATTTTTCATACTATTTTTCTATACAATAATATTCCAGTTTTAAAAATATAATCATGATAAAACAATTTAAAAGCAAAATACATTACATATATTGATATAGTTGACCTAGCTTTGACTTGTCATTTTAAATACTATAAAAATTCTAAAAATACAAATAAAAATCATCAATAATAACTAGATATATTTTAGTGATTTTTCAAGTGATTTTCCATGAAATAATAATGATGATTGTAATATGCTATAATAAAAGTGAGATTAGCTATATTCTTTGATAAATAAATAAAAAAATAAAAATAATAATAGATATTATATTGATATTTTCTGTAAAAAAAGAATAATAGAAATAAATAGCATAAAATATACAAAAATATATTACTATGGTAATAAATAGTAAAATACATTTTCTTTCATAATAAAGAATGATAATATAGTTTTAGAATATGAATTGTATTTCTTTTGTTATTTCTATACAAAAATATACAATAAAAATACTTTTGATGAATAAAATGAAATAAAAATAATAGTTGTAATAAAAGTATACTAAATTTCATCTCTTATAGCTATTTTTCAACTAATAATAGTAATAATAAAAAAATCTTATACTTTTCTATAGATAATAAATAAGGATAATAAAAAAATGGATATAATGAATAGTATAATAAATAGAATAGAATATTAGTAATGATTTCTTTTAGCTATTATAGATATTAAAAAAAAAAATAATAAAAAAATATAATAATAAAAATAATAATAGTAAAATAGTATAGCTAACCATCTTTTAATTTTGTAAATAATTCTTACATAATGAATAGTATTACAATATAATAGAATATAATAACAAAATTCTATTACTTTAGCTATTATAAGCAGTTTGAAAATATAAATAAAAAACATAGCTATCTTACTTTCTATTATTTTTGTAAGTGATTTTCTACAGAATAAATAGAGTTTAGAAATAATAAAAATAGAATTTTACTACTTTAGTGTGCGACCCTTTTTCGCGCGCCGCCGCACCGCCGCCGGGCGGTGGGTTCTGCGGAAGAAGGACACGGAGATCCCTCCCGAGCGTGCATCTGCTGGGTGTCGGCCGATTCTGCCGTTTAGAGATATTTGGATGCACATTCAGGGGGTTTTTAGTGATTGTGAGTTCTTGTAGATTCCGGTGGGCGCAAGCCCCCACCGTTAATTACCCTGGGCTACGAACCTCGAGGCACCTCTGGATCTTTGAAAGAGAGAAGCAAATAGTATAGTTAAAAGATGGTCAAGTGGTCGTCTAGGTTCATAAGAACGGATCTACGGAAGATGAACCTACCAACAGACCGGTTCAATCTAGGGAAGACAAAACCTACAAACAGATCGGTTTTGTCTTATGGGGGACGAACCTACAAACAGACCGGTTCAGTCCATGCCACCTCGAGATGTAACCTTACCAACAGACCAGGTTAATCTCTTCATAGGGGGCTTGAGGTGAGTCTACATACAGACCGACTCGACCTCCGTTGATCTAGAAGATAAACCTACAAACAGACCGGTTCAATCTTAACTAGTCAACAACCAATCACACAAAATACAACTCGAAGCGCTGAGCCGGTTGATCTTGAGGTTGGTGAATCAGGAGAAGGGTGGATATGGCCCACGTATTTCTTCTCACCGATCTTCTAGATCATGAATTCGTAGCACTAAGCCGATTCATAAACCTAGGAAACACAATTGCACACAATGTCAAACCTGAAGCGCTGGGCCAGTTCAACATTGAGGCATGTGTTAGTGAAGGAACCTACCTACAGAACGGTTCACATTCACTGTTTTGTGGATGAATCTACCAACAGACCGATTCAATCTCACATTCTCGGGAAGTGAGCCGGGAGACAAACTCATCGATGGACGAGTTCAGTCTTGCCAGCTCAAATGGTCATGAATTACTTGTTCATGACACCGAGTCATTAAGATGTCACTTCGTTCGGACATCGTAATGTTCTTCTTCTTCAAAGTCGACATATCTCTCCATGCTGATGTCGTGGCTTTGGTCAATCTTCAACGAACGTCAAGATGTTCTTGTCTCGACTAATCATTCTACGTATTGCATTACTTGTGCAAAATTACTATGTAGCCCTACACCCCTTGTGTGAGCGTATTCAATCATGAGTTACTTGCTCATGGCAGCGAGTCATTAAGATGTCACCTCTCTAGGACATCGTAATGTTCTTCTTCTTCAGAGTCGACGTATATGTTAATATCGTAGCTCTGGTTATTCTTCATCAAGATGTTCCTGTCTCGATGTATCTTCTCAGGTTGCTATTGAGGCCTTAATCTTCTCATGTCAAGATGTTCTTGTCTCAACGCATCTTCTTCATATTGCTATCGAAGCCTTAATCATCCCACGTCAAGATGTTCTTGTCTCAACGTATCTTATTATTATTCATCAAATGTCAAGATGTTCTTGTCTTGACATATCTTCTCATATTGCTATTAAGTCCTTAATCATCCTACGTCAAAATGTTCTTGTTTCAACGTATCTTATTATTATTCATCAAATGTCAAGATGTTCTTGTCTTGACATATCTTCTCATATTGCTATTAAGTCCTTAATCATCCTACGTCAAAATGTTCTTGTTTCAACGTATCTTATTATTATTCATCAAATGTCAAGATGTTCTTATCTCGACATATCTTTCTAAATGTTATGCAAATATTCTCATGTGGCTCTACACTCCTTGTGTGAGCACTTTTATTCATCTCAAAAATATACAGAGCCCATATAATATCTCTTATTATTATCTCTATTATAAAGATGCATTTATTTATTATTATTATTATTATTATTATTATTATTTTATTTATTCTATTTATCTATGTAGAAAAGTATTCACAAAAATAATAAAAAAAAAGGGGGTAGCTATTAACTTAGAACTTTATTTATATTTTTGGGATTTTTATAATAGCTAAAATAGTAGAATTTTATTTTTATTATTTCTAAACTCTATTTATTCTATAGAAAATCACTTACTAAAATAATAGGAAATAAGATGGCAATGATTTTTATTTGTATATATTTTTAATGTTTGTAATGGCTAAGGTAATAGAATTTTATTATTATATTCTATCATATTGCAATACTATTCATTATGTAAGAATTATTTACAAAATTAAAAGATGGTTAGCTATACTATTTTACTATTATTATTTTTTTATTATTGTATTTTTTATTATTATTATTTTTTTTTAATATCTATAATAGCTAAAAGAAATCATTATTAATATTCCATTCTATTTATTATACTATTCATTATATCTATTTTTATTATTTCTATTTATTATCTATAGAAAAGTATAAGATTTTTATTATTAATTGAAAATAGTCATAAGAGATGAAATTCATTATGTTTTTATTACAACTATTATTTTTATTACATTTTATTCATCAAAAGTATATATTTTTATATTTGTAAAGAAATACAAAAGAAATACAATTCATATTATAAAACTATATCATTATTCTTTATTGTAAAAGAAAATGTATTTATTACCATAGTAGTATATCTTGTATATTTTGTGCTATTTATTTTTATTATTCTTTTTTTTTTTACGGGAAAATATCAAGAAAATATCAATATAATATTTATTATTATTCATATATATTTTTTTATTTATCAAAGAATATAGCTAATCTCATTATTTATTATAGTATATTACTATCACTATTATTATTTCATGGAAAATCACTTGAAAAATTACTAAAATATATCTAGTTATTATTTATGATTTTTATTTGTATTTTTGGAATTTTTATAGTATTTAAAATGACAAGTCAAATCTAGGTCAACTATATCAATATATGTAATGTATTTTGCTTTTAAATTGTTTTATCATGATTATATCTCTAAAACTGGAATATTATTGTATAAAAAAAAATAGTATGAAAAATAAGAAAATTTTAGAAACAAATTTGAGCCAATTTGGAGTTCAATAGCATTCTTGAATCATTTATTTACTCCATATTATTACTATTCTGTTATTATTTAATTAATGGGTCTAATCTGGGCCTTTGGATCTGCTCCAAGATTGGTGCTCATCTTTCATTTAACTTCGTTCTTACTTGGGCCGCTGGATATGCTTCAAGATTGGTTTGTAATAGATGGACGACCCAGATCTACATCCATCTCCCTATTAATATGACGCTTCACCTCATGCGCCCGATCTCTTCAAGATTCACACACATACGCCAATATTCGTGCTGCCGTGATTCTCTGACTCTTCAGTCAATGCTAGCTCCAAGATTCGCGCTCCTGGCAGCGCCGGCGACTGCGGCCATCTCCTTCCGATCAGGTGACCGTCCCAGCGTCGTCTTACCATGGGGAGTTATTCTACAGCGTCCGATTGATGATCCATGCGGTGGTGGAAGCTGTATAGCAGTACCGACTGAAGTGTGTTGATAGGAATCGGTACCGAGTTGAATTTTTTGTCAAATTCAACTCATTCATTCGCCAATTCTAAAAATTTTCATGTTATATAGCATCGCCTTTGCTTCCTTGATGGGCTGACATGATTAATTTCTATCTAAATCCATTTAATATGATCATGGAGTTCAAGATTGTTTGGTACCGTTCGGTACCGATTCAAGTTAGGCTTTATAGTCGATCTTTATGCATCATGCAAGCCATCTTAACACTCCTGTACACTTCTAAGCTTGTCTTAGAACGGATTATTAACATTTGAGGTATTAACAATCTATGAATTTATGCTAATTGAATGGAATACCTGATCAGTACTGATGCGACTATCAGTATACGTATTGATCTGATGGAATTAGTTAGATTCTTGAAATCAAGTTTGCAATACTCATTTAGGCGACCATAGAACTACTCAATTATTGTCTAGACACAATCTTAGATTCAATTACTATACTAATCACGATTGAAACAGAAGAAACAGCCCCAATTCATCTCATGGCCTATCAGTATACTAATTCTACTCGATGAATTTACCAAATTCGTGCAATTGAACTTGTGAGGGAGCTGAGAGGGTTACAAAAACCCTTCAATCAACTTCCATCACCAACTCAAAATGAATTATGAAACTAAATCAAATATAAAATCGGGAGGGTTACAAAAACCCTTCAACCGAGTTTTATATTATCCCATATGCTCTATAATCATGCTCAACATCAAGAAAAAGAATGAAAATGAGAAGAAAGGAAAGAGATGGAAGAAGAAATGGAAAAATCAAGAACTGATAATAAAAGAGAAAAGAAATTCCATTGCTGCCTTACTATTCACATCAATGCCTTCAAGATTACATGTATCAGACAGTAATTACCTAAGTTTCTGACACTCTTGGAGATGAATTAGCTGCTGAATGAAGATCTAAGTTTTATAGAATTGGAGAAGTTGAATTGGAAAGAAAAGAACTAATCTCTCTCTTGCTGTTTATCTCTCTTCTTGCTTTCTAATCTCCTCTCTCTCAGTGTTAACAGAAGGTTTATATAGACATTTTGCTTAATTGTGATTGGTTCCATCATTAGTGGCCGGATTATGCTTCTCAATTAATCTTATCCCTTGATTGCTTCTTATTCAATGGTTAGGATCAAATTGTGTTTCTTTTCAGCTAATCCATTGACTTGAGTCAATCCTTGACAGTTCTAGGTTGTTAGAGTCAGTTAAATTTTCTTTCTATTCACTCCTTTGCCACTCACCCCTATCACTCGGGTCTCCCATGTTTCCAGAGCCTTCTGGAACATTCTAAGCACTTGATCACTCCCAGTATACTCCCTATATAACCTCCAAGTCCTTGTAATTTCAATTAATCGATTTGAAAGTTCATTTCTTCTCTCAAGCCCCATAATCGGCCTATCCATTCAATCATCACCTTTCTTCCATCTGCCCTTCCAATTGACAGCTTGCTCAACCTCTCCTTACCCCCTGGAGTTGATCTAGCATCTCTGCCTAGTCAATTGAGCATTATTCCACTGAGTTCAAGCACCCATGGCCATGGCCGGTTTGTGAATCGGTGGAACATCGACCTAGAGGCTTCAAACATTCACCCTGGCTCTTGCCTTAGCGTCGTGTATGCAAAAGAAGTGAGCTTGCATGATCAATTGAACTCACAAGCATTTGTAAAGGTAATTTCCATTTTTAAGCCGATCAATTGTTTCTGTCCAATGCTATCTCTTCTCTTGCTAATTCCTTCAATTGACTGTTTGAATGAGATCTCAATAGTGTCTGGAAGCCTCTGTGAAGAAGGATCGGAGTAAGGCATCGTGTAGACTCGTCTCCCATTGATGGCACCTTCACAGTCGGGCGGGAGGAAGAGGAAGAGAGGAAGAAGAGAATGGGACGAGGGAGGATCATCTTCGGCCGCGCGCGGTGCATGTGAGCCAACACTCCCAGCAGTGCAAAGTCAGAGAGAGGAGACGCATGGGCCAGGTACACGCTTCATTCTTCGTTAGATTTAAATTTCTGACTGTGAATGTGCATGGACATGGTGTATGTCTGCTAGTGTGTGCTATACTCTCATAAACCTGACATATGGGCCCCATGTGTAAGCATCTGAGTCTCGGCCCATTAGTCTAGTTATGGATTAGTTAATCCCTTGCTTAGGTTTAATTGATCTGACTTGGCACATCCTGATAGGTCCACTTGTTTAATCAATCTATTAATCATCTGTTATAGTATGCTGAGGTGGCTCTGTTAATAAGGGCCATGTGTCACCCCTGGGGGCCCATATTGCCTAATTGGACCAATGAGATACAGCCATGTGTTAATAGTTGTAGTGTAGCCTGCTGAGGTGTTTTGCTAGCAGACTGCCATGTGGCATATGAGGAGTGAGGTGTGCTGCTGTGGTGCGGCCATGTGGTAAGTGTAGGGATGAGGTGGGCCTGTCAGGTAGAGCCATGTGGCACTGGGGTAGTGAGGTGGCCTCCTCTGGCTGTGCCATGTGGCACAGGGTTGGGTTAAGTGGACCTCTGGTGTGGTGCCATGTGGCACTAGGGTGGTGAGGTGGCCCACTGGCTGTCTGCCACGTGGCACTTAGGTGGGGCCCACCTGTCAGTGACTCATACCTGGGTGGGGCCCACTTGCTGACATGGCCCAATGAGAGGCTGCCACGTGGCACACCCTCTCTCTTCGATTATTTTATACCTCCTGTGTTTCTTGTACCCAGTTTGTACCCATAGCTGCTGTTATCCCCAACTTGCACCCAGGATTGCTCTGATCAAATCTCAGCCTTTGATTAATCTATTTAATCTGCCTTTATTTTCCCTGAATTTATTATGATAGCTCCACTTATCCAAAAATTATGAAATTTTCACCAAAAATCCCTAAATTCATGATGATCATCCCTGTAATTTTTAATTCCATTTTTACCCCTCCTTCTCTGAATTAAAAATTCTTTTATTCATAAAACCCTATTATTCTCTCTGAATTAATCCCTAATCTCAGTTATAGCTCTGTGTCTCTGCCAATTATCTCCCTCTTGCAGAAACCACCCTAACTAAATACCAATTAGACTTATATTGATATCCATTAGGGCTTGATTTGATCAAATGCTGACTACTTATCAGCAATTAATACAAATCTAGACTTGATCAGATGGTTGCTCCCAGCTTTGGCACCTGATCAGTCTTGTGAAATTGACTTTCAATCCCTTAACATGAGGGTGACTTGGTCAAAGAACTGACTACTTATCAGTAATTGACACAAATCAAAGCATGGTTAGGTGGTTGCTCGCAGCTTTGGCACCAGGTCAGCCTTGAAAGCAAAATCACATTTGGAATTTCTCATGATTAGTTGCATCAAAATGCTAGCTTGGCATTGACATCATTTCATGTAGTGTAGGGATTATACTGCTTCAGCTCCTTTCTAGGGTTAGCTTCAAAGGCAGATTTCTAGGGTTCAATTCTG
>CAXKVV010000708.1:0-39490 GCA_964058805.1 Schoenoplectus triqueter
AACCGGACCGTTTTCAAATCACTAGTTCCACCCTAGTTTTTGAGTTATGAATACGGAAGCACTCCATGCTCCCTACGAGCATCCTAACTTTGCACACAATTTATATTATTTTTGTGATCAGAAATCTGTTTTAACTTCATAAATGTCATAAAACAAATTAAGCAAAGATAAGAAAATGATTCCATAATTGCTATTTTTTGAAAATTAAGATAAGCTAGTACAAATATATCAATCAACTATTCTTATCAGGAACCATCGAGCTAAATTATTACATCATTCTCTAAATATACAATAAAATTAATGAAAACTAAATAACATATTACTAATAGATTTTAATTTGCCCCTACATCTACTGTGTTGTACCGTCTTTCACCGTGCAATGAAACATTTAGATCATTGTTTTTTTTTATTTGTGCATGAAAAAAAAAATTCAAAATCTTTTGACAATCTACATATTACGTTTTATAATCTTACACAGTAAAGACTCGATTTAAAATCGGCCATACTCCACAACTAAATAATCTTCAGAAAGATGAAACATCCCTTCCTATAGTCAAGCAAGAAACACTCTCCGCCAAGTCCCAAATTATTGGACATCCACTTCTAAAATTTTCTTTAATTTCCTCCAATACTTCATCAAAATAATATTTAAATAATTTCATAGCGCAATTCATTGTTTTCAGATGTATAGCTCGAAGATTTCGAAACTTTAAATTGTTGGATAAAAACACATCACAATAAAGATGGGTCTCCGAGATCAATCAGTTTGTTAGCTCACATGGTTCTGCTTGCATATGTATATGGGGGTGCTAGAAAAATTTTCCTGTACAAAGAAAACCTAAAATATTTGTGAGCCGAGACAGATCAAATATTCTAACTTTGGTGGAATTTACTTCTATTTCACAAGTAATACTTATCTCAAAAGGCTGATCACCCATTGGCTGTTTGACCGCCACGCGTGAGATAGTTGAAAGCCGTAAACTGTGGTGTACGTAGTACCACTGCACCACCTTCTACTTTACAGCTTACAAAACCGTCTGATACTCCGATTCCATTCGTAGGTTAAGGCGACCTTTTTCCAACCGACGGATCTGATCAGCTCAGCGAGCCCACCAAAATTTGAATGAACAAGTGGATGCAACATTTGGTGCGACGAACTAAAAGAGACGAGGTGTAATCTCCAGACCTTTTTTTTCTGAGGAAATCATCTCCAGACTTCTTATGTTCTACCGTCTTTTGCATTGGCAACGGAGAATCAAATGACTTTCCTCTTGACCTCTTATGTTCAAATGGCTTTTTCACTTGTGCCATTTCATTTCGCTCTCACGCGGGGGGAAGGCTCACTTGTTCTTTTTAACGCTAGCTAACAAAGAGAAGAAGCTGACAGTATAGAGTATTTAGTCCGACTAGATCCGTGTAAAATAATTAAGAAAACAGACAATTTTTTTTTATAGAATCTTTTAACTGTGTTTTTTTTTGTCAATTGATTGAACGAAATTATAACATTTTCTCAAAATTAAGAAAACAGACAATTTCTTTTTATAAAATCTAGAGTAGTTCTTTTTATGAATATTCAACGTTGAAAATGCTTGACTGAATCTTTAATATATGTCAATACGTAAAAATTTAATGCGTACAGAGAAATTATAGTACAGGAAAAAACACATAAAAGTTCAGAAAATATAGTATCAACACAGAGATGTAATATAACCACGCGTCTATTAAATTAATAGTCTTCTCAATTATCCGATTGGCAGATTCTTCTTGTGAGTCCACAAAAAATATGAAGAATCGGCTTCATAGTTAAAATACAGCAGTACTCTTATATATAATAATATCAATTATTTTTCCTTAAAAATAAAATTTATGTTTACCAAATGAAACTGGGGAGTTTGTAATTAAAATATCAATGTGAGATAAATAATAGTTATCAATTATTCTAAATCACGCATTATGATATTGTATTTTGTTTGCAATTTAATATTTTATTAGGTGTCAATTAATATTTCTATTTTATCACTATTTGAAATTTACCACAATAGATACCGACAAAACCGTGTAGTATTGCCCACACGCCAATCGAAGAAAAGAGGAACAAAACGTTGAGATTCAATTTTCATCTAAAAAAAATGAATAGTTATTTTTGGCATAATATGGCCTCCGGATGGATTATACTATGATTTGTATGAGGAGTTTGGGGCTAAATTGCTCTCTTTATTAAAGACCCCCATCTGTTTACTCTTGTGGTTGGAATCTAGCTCCTTTTGAAGGAGGTTGGGTTTCAAGTTGAACTCAAAAGCTTTGGTTACCTCTCTGAAGTTGTATAGTTGCTTAAGTGGTACTCTTTTAATAAAGACAAGATAGAAAGCACATCTTCACTAATCAGCTACTCTTAACCCTTTGCATGTGGACCAGGCTAAGAGCATCCGCATCGGTGCCGATTGTCAAAATTAATTTTTTATGCCACATCATCAAATTGACATAATTTCGGTCATTGATTTACAATGACAACCGTAGTGTAACATCCCGTGACAACACCACAAAGTCAATTAGACCTGCCTTGCTAACTAAATCTGTGCCCAAAGCTAAGATGTAACTTTTAGGTATGGGGGCTATCGAATTAAAATATACTGTGGAGTTGATGACACATATATTGATGTTGCCTAAAGCATAATTGTAGGACAGTTAAATAGATAGCGGAGCATGTAATGTAAGGGTGTTGAGCATGTCAGATAATTGTTGTATCAATACTGGTAGTTGTCCAGCTGATGAGGTAGAACTTTATTTTGTTTGTGTGGTTCACTTCAAATTTATGGGCTGACCTAAAATAATTGGAATTTTTGTTATTGCTATTGCAGTGAAGTGTTCTATTTGAAAGAAACTCAATCGAAATTTGTTGCCAAAAATCAGCAAATTACCAGTACAATATAGGCACCATGTTTATAATTTCAGTAAAGTGTATACATATCCTTTTCCGACCCAAGATTTGTAAGACACTTCCTTTGAATGAAGAAACAATTATACATGCCTTGCAAAGGGGTGTGTATATATATAGAGAGAGAGAAGAGTCCGGCTATGGTGCTTTACAAAGCACAAATGTGTTATGTGTTTTGCACTTTATTTTTAATTTGAAGTCAGAAATAATCGATCTGAACTGTTCAATCTAATTTTCATATCAAAATCTGTTAGTAAACCAAATTTTATATTTAAAAAAATTGTTATTTTTTCTGATGAGGAGAAAATGACTTGATCTGAAAATTTTGATTCATCCAAAAATGACGGTTTTCTCCCTATCAAAAAAATAGCAAATGAATTCTAAAAAATATAAAATTTGATTTATTAATATATTTTCTAAAAACAAAATGTTAATGCGGGGATATTTTCACCTCAACTGAACGAGTCCATGTAAACATATAAAGTAGTTTTACTCATCTAGGTATTTTTATTTTTATTATTTGCATTTTTCATATTATTTATGTTTTAAAGGTTTTCTATCTTTTTATACAAGTCAAAAAACTAAGAACTTCAAAATTAGATTAACAAACATTATTATCGTTAACAACAAAGTAGTGCATGCGCTACATGATTTGTAAAATGTATAGTAATGTATTAGATGTTGAAAAACAATTTAGTAGAAGGAACAAATATTGAGTTCACATTACAATGGAGAAAGAACGAGCCGATGCTCTGAGAAGTGAGAACTACTCATCTATTGTAAAAATGATTGAGTTTTTTTGTAATGTCTCAGGTATTATCGTCATGTGTCCATTTATATGCTTATCTATTTGTATTTGTCTTCATATTCAAACATGTAATATTGGACAAGCAAATAAACTGCAATCAATAAGTCTTTACCTCTTCATTATTCACAAGAAAAAAAAATTTAAGCTCACTTGTGAAAACTCATTAAGAAATTTTTTTAATTTCCTCCAATATTTGTATCAAGTCTCTTCTAAATAATTTTTAGAAAGCACCACTTTTAAGATAGACCAAATTCTAAAAGTTTGTGCAAATTTATATTGAAATTGAACATCAGTCTGGGATGATAGTTAGGTATTGTTTGTTTAATCACAAAATATGCATCTCCCAGTGAACAGTTTAATTTGTTGCTTCATATCATTTTTTAATTCTCTCGTATGCAGTGGGGGGGGGGGAGTCTAAATTTGGGAATTGAATTATGCTAGACTTAAGGGCGCACAACAGACGAGTTAATAATTTTTATGAAAATTTAAATCTAATTCAGTAATACCGGGTCAAAAATAATTTAGCTAACCCATCTATAACCCAATTCAACCCATATAAATTTTTACATATGAGTTTTTACGAGTTATATGAGTTAAAAGGATTGATATTTTAATTAAATAATATTATATATTTTTATTAATATTAAATAATATATATTTTATTAATGATATCACAACTCACTAATGAAAAAAATTAAAAATAATGATAATTTCACATTAATTATATATAACGGATTAAAAAATTAAATATTTATCATATTTTATAAATAGATATAAAAATAACTAATATTATAAAGAAAGTGCTATATAACATCTAAAAATAAGAATATAACAAAAATAACATAGTAATAATTAAAATACAATGTAGAATTTTAACTATTAAATAATTATTTTATTGATTGCCAATAAATTATATATACAATATTTAAAATATATATATGATATATGATTATACGGCCGAGTCCGGGTTAGACGGTTTTCTAAAAATAAATTCATAAGTCAATCCAATAAATCGGGTTAGTCAAAATTATAATCCATACTTAATCTCAACCCGACAAAAAATAAGTCACATGAGATATGTTGAACAGCACTATTGTTGAAAAAAAATAAAAATTGAATCAAATATAAAAAAGATAAATTTGGGCCCGAACAAACTTCAAAATGACAACAAAACGATTGAGGTCCAAAACTTGTGGACTGGACACGTCAGCGGCGTTCCGTGACATAAATGAAGCAACTGCAAGTACTGCACTGCCCAATTGTACGTGTCCTCGTGTTCAAATCTTGTGCAATTTTATGGTATAACGGCTCGTTCGAAGCTTAACTTGAAGGTAAAGTTTGAAATTTTTAACATAGTGCTTGACCGCAAGTCCGCAACTTAAATCCAGTCCAAGTTGTCAATAGACACGGCCTTGCCTGATTCATTGAACAATGAATCGGATAGGTTGGCTAGCTTAAGATTGAGTGGGCCAAATTGGACTCCAAGCAGAGTACAATAGATAACTAACAACTTTTAGATAAAAAGGCACAATACCTTTACCCTTTTCATAAAAATCCATTGCAATTGTGACGGAGCTTTGTAGTAAAAAAATGATTTTGGCCCCCCCTTACGATTCAAAATTTTTACAAATCCTTTCTTTCATGGTTAAAAGTTGAATTAAGATCAATAATTTATAATGGTTGCCTCCCCTTAAAATCCAAAATATAGACATCAAGCTCTGTTACTGGATACAATCCATCAGACCCCAGTCAGACAATCATATACCTATTTTTATAAATAGGTGTCGAAATTTAATTGGGTCAGGGATCCTCCAATGGATCCGTACCATTGGAGAGGAGCCGGATCCTTCGAGTACTGTTTGGGAATCGGGAGGACTGCAAATTCTGTTTTGTTTGGAAATCATTGGACGTTTGACCGGTACGACTCCCCGAGTGAGAGACTGAGATTGTGAGGCGCTTTAATTACCAAACAAAACAGAATTTGCAGCCCTCCCGATTCCCAAACAGTACTCGAAGGATCCGGATCCTCTCCAATGGTACGGAACCATTGGAGGATCCGTAACCCAATTAAATTTCGACACCTGAAAAGTCCCCCCTCAATTCACAATGGCTTTTAAAAACCGAAGCATATAAAACATTTTTTTTTTATTCTGAACTTAAAAAAAAGAAGAAGCAATAAGCGGTTGAGTAGAGACGGTAATCTGGCGAGTTGGGTTGAATTAGTTTTGATTTTTTGAAAATTGAATTAGATGGGATTGAGCTAGTTTATATATTGATTTTTTTTTAGATTTTAGATTATTTTTTATTGGATTATATGTTATTTCATTTCGGATCAAGTCAAATTAGATTCTTGTTCGAATCAGTTGATTTTTTAAAAAAATAAATAAATCAGATCAGATTCGAATCCGAATAAATTTCTCATGTAGGATTAAATTTTTGCTCCTCTACAAAATTAATTTATATATGTAAAGATGAAGCGTTTTTTAGATTGTTACATTCACCTTGTAATTGAAAGCGAAATATTGGCGGGCAGCCAAAATTTCCTATTTGAAGAGCGGCCAATGAAAGTAGGGGTGCAAACGGATTAGATACAGTCAGATAGTGGTCAAAGTTTATTTATATTTATTTTAATTTTTCAAATATGAATACAAATATGGATAGTTCTAGATACAAATAGGGATCAGATATTAAACGTATATAAATACGAATCAGATAATACACGAATATAAATATAAATATGGATATATTTTGGATACTAAATTAAAATATCACCAACATAATTAAAAAATAATTGCATAATATTTTTCATGATAGATCACTAATTATAAAAGTTATGTTATTATAAAATTATTTTTACTATTATATTATTAGTGATTTAATCAATAATTATCATTACAAATTAGTCGTCAAAAAACAATAAAAAATAAACTATAAGGGTAAATTATGTATAAATTTAGTTGGATTTTTTTAATCTACGTTAAAAACTCAATTGAAAAATTTATAATGAAACTTTTATCTGGATATTTAAATTTCAAAAATATTTAGATTCCGATAATTATTAATATTTGTAATTGTATTCGGTTCTAATTTAAAAATCGTATTTGTATCCATATCTCTATTTATATCTAAAAAATATATGTATCCGTTATCCATATCTACTAATATCTGAATACGATTTGATAATATCTGATGCGTTTGCACAACTAAATGAAAGGCTCTAATCTCAATTCATATATGATCAAATATTTTTTTAGATTAAAATTAAATCTCAATTTTTGTTTCTCCGTTTCCTTGATTGGCCAGTAGCCCAGTAGGCAATAGTACTGTATGGTTTTGTCGGTATCTATTTTCGTAAATTTCAAATGGGAAGCGATAATCAGAACATTCAAAAGATACTAGTCTTCTTTCCTCTTGGATGTATCAGCATTTTAGATTTTTATGGGATTTTTTTACATTGAAATTGTACGAAACTTAAATTAAATAAATGAAGTAATTAGTAAATCAACTCATCTTCAAAGACTTGCTAAATACAGCCATGTAGTTCCGGTAAGGCAGAAACATATCAGATACTATTATGGATCCAAATCTGTTATTATTTTTGAACAATAATAGAGTATTACTTTTAAATCTAAAAAATATTAAAAATCCTAATAAATAGAATTTTTTTTATAGATATGTTTTATTAATTATAGATTGATAATCCGTCAAATTTAATGTAATTTCATTAATGTTTGGTAGTCTATCAAAAACCGTTAATTTGAAATCATTGCAAATATGAGTGAAAGATTAATAAAAATTTGATAATCTTTGTTGAACTATCAAATATTAATGAAATTGCATAAAATTTTATAGACTATCAATAAGTAAAAGAACATATTTACAATTTTTTTTCTATTTTTTTCAATTTTTTCAATTTTTTTTAGATCTAAGAGTAGGACCTATTATTTCCAAGAATAATAGCTGATTTGGATCCTATTATTATATCCATTGACTATTTGAAGAAGCCTTTAAATGCGTTATTACTTTATAATAAAAATATTCTAAATCCTTCCCCAGAGAAAGAATATTACGGAGTTCACAATTGTATTTTAGGATCAGCGTTTGTAACTTGCCATCCGTTATGACGCAATTTTTTCCCTAAAAAAATGTTAAAACACAATATTTTGTACGGATCATTATTTTTTTAAAAATGGATTTTAAATTACAAAATTTATACAACCCGAAAATAGAAGGGTACCGAAATCTTACTTAGTTTGTTCATACAGGACTCTTTGTTATGATTAAACTAACAAATATGGGGGGTATCATATTAATCTTGTGTCAATATATTTGTTTAGTATAAATTTTCATATGCTTCCTAGTTCCAACAATTATAAACATCTGTACTCTCAAGGCAAGCCTTTGTATCTCCAATATATTGTATCGAGAGATTTATTTGTGTAAAATATTAGAAGAAATTAAATTATTGTTGAACAATGAGAGGAATTGAGTATAATTGTAATGCTTATTGTTTTAAAAGCAGAATTGAGAATATTAGTGAGAACTATGCATTATAATTCTAATCAAGATCGAAATTAATACACAATAATACATTCACACCATTTTTTTCTTATCATCCTTAAAACTTAAATGCATAATCAATCATTAGTTCAGCAGCTTGCTGCCAGTAAATGTGCTACATTAAAGTAGTATGAATAATAAAACGTTTATTTGTGTATGTATTGATATTTTGTAGTTTAGTTTGCAATAGGTGTGGTAGTTTGCTATTTGATTCCTTTTTCTTATTTTAGGAACAACTAAAGTATTTCCAATTACAAAATTTGTAGGATTTTTATTTTTGAGATTTTGTAGAATTTAAATCCACTACTAAAATGGTTTGGGAAACCACTTTAACAGCTCAACGAAATAAAAAAATACATTGAGTCGGTTGTCAGTCCCAAAATTGACATTCTTCTCTATCAAGATCAGGGTGCCATTCACCGACTTTCTCATTTGCCTCTAATGATTTGTCTCCTATAGTAATTTTTCTAGTAATGTAATATTCATCAACTACTAGTTTGTGATATGTAGTCATCAATGAAATATAAATTCGATCAATTACTAATTTATGACATGTAGTCATTAATATTTTTATTTGTCAGGATAAGCTCCTTAAATTTATTAATCCAACTCAATTACCTTTAAATGTTAATCTCTCTGATTATTATCAAATTTGGGCAAAAAATGTTAAACTACAGTTGAATAATATAGTGTGATTATTGAAAAAAATAATATTTATCCAGTTTAAAATGAACTATTATTTAACGACAAGAATTGGTGTTTGTCGAAAGGGCATTTTTGTTGTGAGGTAGGCATAGTGTTCTATTTGACAATTTTACGCGCACGTAGCTTTTTTTTCATTATTAAAACAAAAATTTTAAACCTCCGACATTCTTTTTCTGATTCCAGAAATTACCAAATTATTTCTATCTTTTTTTTTAAACGAGAAGAAAATTACCAAACGTTGATGCAAATTTGCTACTAAGAAATAAAATATAAAGTCCAATCGCATTGGTTTTTTGTTTCAGAAAAATCCAATTGGGTTTGATTTTTCAGGTGCTTGGCTTTTCGAATGAAATAAAGTGGTTGTTTTTTTTCATGCCCTCCGTTTCTTTGATTAAATCGAATTTTTGTTTTGTTCAATTAAATTTGACTTTTATCATGTCAACTTATTATGACTTTTTCGTAATAATAAAAGTTGAATGAATTTAGTTTTGTTCTACAGGAATGGTTCCTAAAATTATAAATACTATTTAGCTCAAGACAACAAAATTTTTATTTTTTTGGGGGGGAAAAACAGAGAAAACATTGAAGAATTAATAGGAATGGATACAGAAGTAAACAATGTAGCATATTTGTTGCCGCGAACGCATACAAAGCTAAATGCACTGACATGTATAATATTTGCCGTCACATTTGTTTTTTTTATATGACTCATAAATTTTAACATATATTATTATTATTATTATTTAAAATTTGAATCTGTACCATTCCGTAAAAAAAACTCATTATCATATGTACTATGTGTGTGTGATTCTGTTGTCACATTTGTTGTTCATTTATGTGGTGATCGGTAAATTGGGAAGTAATCAAAGACGTTAAACAATTTCATCCCCTTCTTGCAAACAAAACAATATGAACTACCTAAACTATTTTTTTGAGACATTTTGGTGTGACCCACAAAAATCACCTAATTATAAATAATATTATATGTAGGGTATCATACTTTGGTGTGTGACTGTGTTTATTTTAATATAAATATGCGTGTACTTTACTGCATAAGGAAAAGAGTGCTTTGGTAACACCAATACGTATGCAAACAACATTATTTAAATAAAATATCAGAGGAAATTAAAATTTGTGTAAAAATGGACTAATACAACTTACGTTATATTTCAATTATACACAAATACTGATAACATAAAAACATTAAATAACACCTGATATAATATTAAATTGCAAACTAAATACAACATCATAATTTATAACTTAAAATAATTGATGGCTATTATTTTGAGATTTCATTATAAACGTCTATTTTGTACTTGAAATTAAGATTGTTCCTCAATTTTATTTGGTAAGTATAAAATTTTATTTCCAAGGACAAGTAATTGATATTATTTTCTCTAAGAGCAATTATGCATTTTAACTACAAAGCTAATTCTTCATAATTTTTATCATCTCATGAGAGGGATTCTGTCAGTCAGATAACTGAGGAGAGTATTAATTTAATAAGTATGTAGGATTACATTATATTTTTGTGTTGATATTATGTTTTATGAACTTTTATCTATCTTTTTGTTTGCCCTGTGTATATTAATGGGTTTCAAATGTATAAATATCAACCGATAGATGCTTATGATAATTTGTTTCACTTTTTTTGTTTTGTTTATGGTTTAAAATATAATTTTTCCATACTCTAATATTTATATATGATGTTTCATGGACGGAACTAGAGAAATTTAAATAGAGTCAATTATCATATCAAAAATTGTATATTTCTATATTTAACTGTTGTAAATTATAAAAATTTTGATGGTATTTGACGGACTACCAAACAATAATAAAATTATATAAAATTTTAATCACCAACAATTAGTAGAAGAATATGTCTATAATATTTTAGTTTTATTCATATTTATTTAAAGATGCATTATCAATATTATCAAGATAATCATTGTCAAGCAAGTCAGATCGTCCATAGTATTTTACATATAAAGTAGCTGTTCGATTCTTTTTTCAGCCGGATTTGGACCGCGGTCAGAAAGTCAGAACAGTGAAGGGTTAGATTAATTTTTGTTTCTCCTTTTCGTTGATTACTCTAAGCAATACTGTACGTTTTTGTCGGTATCTATTTTGGTAATTTCAAATGGGGAGCGAAAATTAAATACATCCATGTAGTTCCGATGAGGTAGAAACAGATCTATCCATGGCCTTTAATATATGATTCTCGTGGATTTTTTTTAGATTTTATTTTACAAAAAAATTCCAAAATTTTCGTAAAATTTTATCAACTTTATGAACCATACAAGATCAGTTGGTCAATACGCTTGCTGGACGTTTCATGGGTTGCAAACTTCCAAATTTAAATTACCAGAGAATTTTTTTTTATGAGAAAATTACCATAGAATTTAAATGTCTTATTGTTTCATAATAAAATTATTCAAAATTCCTTCCCGAGTGAAAGAATACCATCGAGTTCAAAATTGTATTTTAGGATCAGTGTTTGTAACTTGCCATCCGTTGTGACACTATCTTTTTCCCCCAAAAAAAAATATTGAAACACAATATTTTGTACGGGAATTTTTTTTCAAAATAGATTATAAATTACAAATATTTATACAACCCGAAAAAACAAGGCACCGAAATCTTACTTGTTTGTTCATACAGGCCTCTTTGTTATTACTATACTAACAATTATCAGGGTATCATCTTAATCTTGTTTCAATATTTTTTTCTTTCCGAGTCCCCTCTGTTAGAGTTTGTTCAGCCTTCACCATTCACCGTGGAAAATAAACAATTCATGCATAGTAAATTATTTTTTCACCCGTATGAAAAGTGTTTTTAGTTTGAATTCCAATACTATGTCCACTAGGGTTATATCGCGCGCTTCGTGGCGGAAATGAATTTATTTTGCTAATGCTGATTGTTTTATTAAATATAAAAAATTAATATTGGTTTTTATTATAATAGTGTTCGATGAATTTGTGGTGTATCATTCATACAACTTAATTCATAATATATCTTGTTATTATCTAACAAAAATAAAAATAAATGAAATAGCGGCAACTCATGTAAATATTTTATAGTTAATGTAGAAATTGTTGCCGATCTGTCATTTCTATTTAATAGGGAACGTTTTTTTTTCAGCTCAAAAACTAAAAATAAATATTGAATTAAAGTCGATGTTCTCTTGAGGCTCATCAATTTGTACATTATAGTTTCTATACAAGATTGAAATTTGAAGCTTGAAGCTTGATGAAAATCTATTACTACTAATTATAGTATTTAGCATCTTGCCATATATTTATTGGGGAAAATTTGGCCATATAATATTTTCATTTTTGAATTGAGGCAAAATCGCAATGACTGGCCTATTTTGTACTTCATCATAGTTGATAGTTCTGCGTAAACCTGGTAGATTTTAACATAGATGCAAAATTCATGCTGAATTGAGACTTTTTTTTCCTTTCTGAAACTTTGCCCTTAAATCAACCAAATAAGGTACTAAATAGAAAAACAAAATTAATTCAACAGAAGGTATGGCGATCACTTCACTATATACGATCCGTATCTACATTTAATTAAGATTACATCAAAGTTTTAGACTTGTAAATTGTAATGCGTTTTTAGAGAACTGGTCTTCGTCGGTAGGGCCTGGTGTTGTATTTGACAATTTTACGCGTATGTAGCTTTTGTTTCATTTATAAAACCAAAAATTTAAAACCTCCGTCTTTTTTTTAATCAGGAAAATTACCAAATGTTTTGTCTTTTTTTCAAAAAAAAGGACAAGAAAAGTACCAAATGTTGATGCATAGTAAAGTTTGTGACTAAAAAAAAAATATAACAATCCAATCCCATTGGATTAATTGGATTTGCTTTTTGAAGTGCATGGCTTTACGAAGGAAATAATGCGGTTGTTTTTTTTTCATGCTTACTGTCTCTTGGATTGAATCGAATTTTGGATTGTTCAATTAAATTTGATTTTTATCACGTCAACTTATTATGACATTTTCGGAATAATAAAATTTGAATTAATTTAGTTTGTTTGTACACGAATGGTTCCTAAAATTATTAATACTATTTAGCTGAAGACAACACTTTTTTTAATTTAATTAGAAAAAGCCGCGAACGCCTACAAAACTAGATGCACTGACATGTATAATAGTTGTTGTCACGTTTGTTTTTTACTTTTAAAATAATGTTTCCATAAAATCCAACATATATTATTTTTATTTGTCTTTTTTGAAAAATTAAACCTTAGCTACTATGTAGAGATGTGATATATACTACTACGTGGGATTCTGATGTCACATTGGTTGTTCATTTGTGTATGTGGTAACTGGTAAACTGGTAAGCAATCAGAAACGTTACACAATTTCATCCCCTTCTTGCAAACGAAACAACATGAACTACCTAAACCACTTTTTCGGGATATTTTGGTGTGACCCACAAAAATCATATATTTACATGTAGGGTATCATACTAATTTGGTGCATTACTGTGTTTATTTTATTATAAGTATGCGTGCACTCTTCAGGTAACAATAACAACAGTATGAATGCAAACAAAATAACTGAATAAAATATTAGAGGAAATCAAAAATTCTATAAAAATGGACTTATACAGCTTACGTTTTATTCTAATTATACACAACTAATGATAAAATAGAAACATTAACTAACATCTAATACAATAGTGAGCTGGAAAAAAAATACAACATCATATGCATAACTTAGAATAATTGATAATTATTATTAATCTCATCCTAAGATTTAATTACTAATGTTCATTTTGTACTTGACCTTGAGATGGTTGTCCATCTTCATTTGGTAAATATAAAATTTTATTTTCAAGGAAAAACAATTGATATTTACTTTTTCCAAAAGTAATTATGCATTTTAACTACAGGGTTAAGTTTTCATGTTTGTTGTCACCTCATTAGAGAGTGTATGCTGGTCCAATAACTAAAGAGTGTATTGATTTATCAGATGTGTGGTTCTGTTATATTTTTATGTTGATACTACTTTTTTTGAATTTTTAATCTATTTTTTTACTTGCACTGTGTATCTTAACGGGGTTTCACATGTATGGATATAAGCCGATGAATGCATTTGATTATTTGCTTAATTTTGTTGTTTTATTTGTGATTAAAATATAATTTTGCCATATTGCAGTCTTTATATATTATTTGCTTTTATAAATTAAATAAATTAGGTTCTTCTACTAATTGGGTACTCTTATCGGAAAAAATAAAGAAATTATCAATGTACCTACTATCCAACACTATGAAAAAAAGAAGCAACACTAACAGTTTTTAAAGTAATTTACTAAAATTTTTGCATCCGTTTGTAATTGGGAGAGTTAGAAAAAATATAAGTAACCATGAGAAAAAAAAAGAGCGTCAGACTAATCATGTTGTGATTTTTTTTTTACTAATGGTTTTTACTAAGAAACCAGTAGCAAAGGTGTTGTGATTTTTTTTTAATGTTTGCTAACGGTTTTTGTTAAAGGTTTTTTAATTTTTTAAAATAATATTTCTCTATCGACTGTGTACCCCTTTTATAATGTTTATTTAACAATTTTTCGTAAAAGTTTTTATTTTTATTTTTAGATTCTAACTGATCTAGACCACTAATGTTACATGCTGCAAGCCAATAATTAAACCTCAATGATTATTGGATCAAAAAATAATATTGCATCCAGAAAAGTGAATTGATCATACAACATGTTGCAAGCCAATATTGCATCCAAAAAAACAAAAAAATATGATAACGCAAAATTGTCAGCACCAATTCAATGGATCAATCTGTGAACTCGAGAGCTGGCATCTGGATTTGCTCAGGATGGTTTTCTCCTATTGATTCATTGACAGTTTATCCCTGCACGAAGTTCAGTCATAAATAATTAATTTTCAAGAAACAAAGTTTGGCTAATTAATTTTTGAATTTTACTTTTAGTAGATAATTTGTGTATGTTACCTCCTCTTGTGATGTTTCAAGAGCCTCATCTACTTCGCACATGTTTACTGGCAAGTACCAAAAACAAGCAAGCATAAAAAAACATCTAACTTGGTCAATTTCATTCATTCCCTAATATTTTACATCTAACAAAGCTAAAAACTAAAAAAAAAATTAAATACTAAGAATAAGATTGCTTTTGTAACTAAAATTCAAACAATTTTGTAACTAGATGTTTTTTTTCTGGAACAATAACAAAATTATTTTATCAAAGAAACATTTAACTCAGTATGTGGCAGTAGAATACATTTAACTCAGGTAGTTTAACCAGGTGTGGTACCAGCATGAGCGCAGACATCAACTCTAGTTCAAAATGAAAACATATAAACATACGTCAATTTGAACGATAAACCAGAACTATTGTATTAGTTAGCACAACAATCAGACAAATCAGTTTTATACAGTACAAGATCATAAGATTAATGAGAAATTAAGAGATTCAAGAGAACTTACCCTCCAAACGTATCCACCACTTTCTATAAATTATTAAAAAGAAAAAAGTCAAGAACAAATCAGTTAGAGAGATGAAAGTACCTTGATCGTGACTAGTTAACATTCTTGTCATAATAGGCATCAATGTGGGTTCGGCTTGCCCAAAGAGATGAGGTAGACTGCTGACTGATTCTAGGATGGTGCTTATGGCCCAAGCACCTGACAGCAGCCAGAGCACTTGAGTCATCCCCCTCATTTTTACTTTTTTTAAATGATTTTTTTCTGAATTATATCCACATAATTTTTATGAATCACAAATTTTAAACCTTGCTAAATCATTCCCGAACTACTCATTTGTTAATATGGTCCGGTTATTTACAAAATCATCATTTCAATGTAAATTCACACCTATTTATTTGCTTATACACCCAATGTATATTGATCTGACTCGATCAATCTAATTCAATCTGGATCTCATGAGACCAACTCCCCCCGCTCTATTAGAGCATCTGCATCTCATTGTCAAATCTCATTTGATAATTGTCATTTAAATTTCAGGGATGCAGAGACTAGATAAAATTAGACAATTGTCTAAATTTGACAGTTTATTTGATAAGTTATATCAGCGAATATGTAGAAAATTAATTATGAAAGTGTAATTTTAATAATTTCATTATATTCAGGGATATCGCTCTTAAAATGAATTATCAATTTAATGATATGACGTAAAAATTTAATTTTAACAATCGACACCAATACAAATACTCTTATAACCTTTATTCTCCTCACTTCCCACAAATAATCTGAAATCGATCTACCGCTGGCCTACTTGCTTGCTTTCCGCTGCCTCTCTCAAAGCAGCAAACCAGTTCCCAAATACGCATCTGCTCCCTTTCTAACTTATTTGGAGTTTCAAATAGTTGAATATTAAAATAAAAAGTAAATCATAAATGTCGTCAAATGGATAATATGTTAGTGATGATGCCCGGTCTCCTAACCGAAACAAATCAAATGTAGGATTGGAAAATCAAATTCAGGCTTAGACTTACATAAAAAGGAATGGCCAATTTCTTTCAATATTTTTTTCTGATAGAAGGTGTCCAACTGTAGTGCAATTTGAGGAAAACAAGCAAGGAATTGATGTGTCAATACTGGTAGTTGTCCAGCTGATGATGTAGAACTTTATTTTGTTTCTGTGATTCACTTCAGATTTATTGGCTGATCTAAAATAATTGGAGTTTTTGTTATTGCTATTGCAGTGAAGTGTTTGATTTGGTAGAAAGTCGATCCAAATTTGTTGTAAAAAATCTGCAAATTATAGGCACCATGTAATTTCAGTAAAGTGCATAGAGATCCTTGTCCGACGCAAGGTTTGTAAGATGCTTCTGAATGAAGAAAAAAAAAACACATGCCTTGCGAAGGAGATTATATTTGTTCAATTGTTGGTGCTGCAATGGCCTCAATAATTGTATGACTATGTTTTAATTTAGTTTTAACAAAGGATTCGTCCCATCAAAATTTTGTACTGTATTAAAGAAGAAAGTCATTTGATATGGTACTTGGATGAATTTGTTCTTCTATTGTTTCTAATTTCATATAAATTTTGGGCTTAAAAGTCTATTTTCGCAACAACAACAAAAATTAACTTCACACTTTTTACTTCCGATAACCATAGGTGCTATCAGTTGAAATAATTTTAGAACGAATGAAATGATTTGGATTGTTTTGAAGCCAGTTAATATTGGCACAACAGCAGCTAAGGTCTGGATAAAACTAATTGTTTCAACCCAACCCGACTTCTATTTTACATGCAATATTGGTTTGTATCTAAAAATGATGTTAATGCGGGGAGACATTCACCTCAACTGAATAAGTCCATGTAAATACATAAAATAGTTTTACTCGTTTAGGTATTTTCCTTTTATTATTTGTATTTTCTATGTTACTTATGTTATAAAGGGTTTTATTTGCTATTTTTATACCAAATAAAAAAAATAAAAACTTCAGAATTAGATCAATAAATATTATTGTCATTAACAACAAAATAATACATGTGCTACACGATCTCGTATATATAGTAATGTATTTTATGTTGAAAAACAATTTGGTACATGTAGTGTAGCAGCCCCGTATTTAGTGTGTTTGAAATGTCATGAAACAAATAGAAGAAATAACTTTTGAGTTCACATTGGAATGGAAAGTTTCCACTTCATCTATTATTAAAATGACAATTCTTTTTTTATGCCTCAAATGTTATTGTCATGTGTCATTTATATGCTCATCCATTTGTATTTGTCTTTATATTCATACATGTAATGTCGGATGAATAAATAAACTACAATCAATATGTTTTTACCTTTTCATTATTTACAAGAGAAAAAAAATAAATTCAATTGTGAAACTTTATTTTAGGAATTCTTTTAATTTCCTCCAATATTTTTATCAAGTCTATTCGTAAATCATTTTTAGAAATCGCCACTTTTAAAATAGATCAAATTCTAAAAGTTTGTGCAAATTTATATAGAAATTGCACATCAAGACTGGCATGATAGTTAGGTATTGTTAGTTTAGTCACAAAATATGTATCTTCCATGAACAGTTTAATTTGTTGCTTCATATCATTTTTCCCACGTATGCAGTGGAAAAAAACTTTTGAGCTACCGGACAAACACAAAATAAATACCTGGAAATTGAATTGACTACTGCTCGATGTATGTGAAAAGAAAAAAAAAAGGATTTTCAGTCCAATATAAAAGATATATTTGGGCCTGAACAAAATTTAAAATGACAACAAAACGACTGAGGTCCAAACTGCAGTGCAGTGCCCCCAATGGCCAATTGTACATGTCCTCGTGTTCAAATCAATTATAAGTTTTAAGAAATAACGGGTAACACGGGTTTATTTTTTCTAATTATGTTTTGATCATACATACGTTCGAAGCTCAACTTGAATGGAAAGTTCTTTTATCAACTTTGAAATTGAATGACTTGATTCTATATTTTAGCACAGAGCTATATATCTTACTGGTTCCAAAACAGTTATAACTTCCATTGAGGAAAATGGCTTTCATGTGTTGAGCAATATCTTGGTTTTTTTTTAAATGGGTGGGATCCCTCCACAGATATTTATTTTGACAATCGATCTCATATAAATTCATAAAAAACTAAAATTAAAAAACTTTTAAAATAATTTTTTTAGGCTTATAGATGGATTGTGTTTCATCTTTCATGCAATTTAAGTATCATTTTAAATTTATCAAAGATCATAAAAATTATGTAATATTTATAATGGATTAAATTTAATGATCTTTGAAAATATGTTTGTAGATTTTTTTTCAGATTTTTTATAAATTTATATGTGATCGATTGTCAAAATTGTCAAATTAAATAATTGTCTAAGCGAATTTCACCTTTTTTAATTTACAATTTGATTTTGCCCAGAGGTTGTAGCGCTTAATTGAAAATTTGGAATTGTGACTCGTTACTGCATAGGAAGAGTTTCGATTTCGAAAGCCAAAACAGCAAAAAAGAGCATATGGGATATATTTTCAACCTTTTGAATTGCACTAGATATATGCTTATATAAGCACATATATTTAATTCTTATAACAGAAAATTCGGAAGAAAAAAAAACAATCCATATATAAAGAATTGGTTGATCCAACAACATAGAACCTAAGTGTCGTCCTCTAAAACAGATTTTATTGCCGAGAAACAATTTCATTGTTAATCAATTGTTGTATTGTGAATCTAATCGTCTTAGTTGGGAACGTTATGAGCTCAGCTTTGTTTCATTTGATTCAATGTGGCATCTGCTAATAAAAAAAACAATAACAAACCAACGAGTTCGTTTGTTTTCTATCACGAGATATCGATAAACCTGAATACCCGAAAGATCATATCGATACACAACCTGTATTTTAGGAGAAGACATTAAGAGTTAGAGAGCAACAAATTACTTGTTGCTTTGTGCACATCTTGATGCAAAAATAAATTGTTAAGCTCCCATTTTTGACAATTTCCACCCCTGATAAATTCAAAGTTAAAAAAATCTGCCACGGTCTGATATATTATTTCTTAAGTTTATTTTTCATATTTTCTTAGGCATGAGATACGGATATATAATAACTCATTGGTTTTTTTTGTTCCATAAAAATCCAATTGGATTTGTTTTTTCAGGTGCATGGATTTACAAAGGAAATAAGTGTTTTTTTTTTGTGATCTCTGTCTCTTGAATTAAGTCGAATTTTTAAATTGTTCAATTAATTTTGACTTTTATCATGTCAATTTATTATGACTTTTTCAGCATTATCAAATTTGAATCAATTTAGTTTGGTTGTACACGAATGGTTCCTAAAATTATTAATGATATTTAGCTCAAGACAACAAAATTTTTAATTTCTTTGGAAAAAACAGAGGGAGCAAACATCGAAGAATTAATAGGAACGGCTACAGTAGTAAACAATATAGCATATTTGTTGCCACGAATGCATGCATAACTAAATGCGTTGACATGTATAATATTTATTGTCACAATTATTTTATTTTATTTTCAAAATAGAACTCCGAACATATATTATTTTTTATTTGGTTTTCTTAGAATTCGAATACATATCCTTTCGTAGAGAGATGAGATCATTATCATATTTACTATGTGTCTAATTTTTCTGTCGCATTTGTTCTTCAATCATATATGTGGTAAATGTTAAATTGGCTAGATTTCGAAAACGTTAAACAATTTCATCCCTTTCTTGCAAGCGAAACAATATGAACTACCTTAACTATTTTTTGAGACATTTTGATGTGACTCACAAAAATCATGTATTTATTATGTAGGGGCATCGTACTTTGGTGTGTTGCCGTGTCTATTTTAATATAAGTATGCATGTACTTCACTACACAAGAGAAGAAGTGCTTTGGAATTGGTAACAACAATACACATGCAAACAAAATTATTTCAATAAAATATTAGAGGAAACTAAAATTTATGTAAAAATGAACTAATTTTATTCAGATTATACACAAATAATTACAAAATATGAATATTAACTAACATCTAATATAATATTAAATTGCAAAAAATATACAACATCATAATGCATGACTTTGAATAATTGATTGTTATTATTTATCTCACACTAA
Organism: Schoenoplectus triqueter; assembly: GCA_964058805.1. NCBI lineage: Eukaryota > Viridiplantae > Streptophyta > Magnoliopsida > Poales > Cyperaceae > Schoenoplectus > Schoenoplectus triqueter. The sequence goes on from CAXKVV010000708.1 coordinate 20,597, forward strand.
AATATAATTACTAACGTCCAGTGTATACTTAACTTTGAGGTTGTTGTCAGGTTTCATTTGGTAAACATAAAATTTTATTTTCAAGAACAAACAATTGATATTAATTTATTAAAAAATACTTATATATTTTAACTACAGAGTTTATTTTTAATGTTTTTTGTCACCTCATAGAGAGAGTTTGCTCGTCAAATAACTGACAAATAACTGACAGTGTATTAATTTAATAGATGTGTGGTTCATTTCTCTGTGTTGAATGTCGATACAATGTTTTCTGAACTTTGTATCTGTGTTATTCTTGCCGTGTATCTTATTGGGTTTTACATGTATAGGGTATCAGCTGATGGATGCATCTGATTATTTGTTTGTTTTGTTTGTGGTTTAAAATATAATTTTTACATACTTCAATTTTTGTAGAATTTAAATCCACTACTGAAATGGTTTGGGAAACCACTTTAACAGCTCAACGAAATAAAAAAAAAATACATTGAGTCGGTTGTCAGTCCCAAAATTGACATTCTTCTCTATCAAGATCAGGGTGTCATTCACCGACTTTCTCATTTGCTTCTAATGATTTGTCTCCTATAGTAATTTTTTTAGTAATGTAATATTCATCAACTACTAGTTTGTGATATGTAGTCATCAATGAAATATAAATTCGATCAATTACTAATTTATGACATGTAGTCATTAATATTTTTATTTGTCAGGATAAGCTCCTTAAATTTATTAATCCAACTCAATTACCTTTAAATGTTAATCTCTCTGATTATTATCAAATTTGGGCAAAAAATGTTAAACTACAGTTGAATAATATAGTGTGATTATTGAAAAAAATAATATTTATCCAGTTTAAAATGAACTATTATTTAACGACAAGAATTGGTGTTTGTCGAAAGGGCATTTTTGTTGTGAGGTAGGCATAGTGTTCTATTTGACAATTTTACGCGCACGTAGATTTTTTTTCATTATTAAAACAAAAATTTTAAACCTCCGACATTCTTTTTCTGATTCCAGAAATTACCAAATTATTTCTATCTTTTTTTTTAAACGAGAAGAAAATTACCAAACGTTGATGCAAATTTGCTACTAAGAAATAAAATATAAAGTCCAATCGCATTGGTTTTTTGTTTCAGAAAAATCCAATTGGGTTTGATTTTTCAGGTGCTTGGTTTTTCGAATGAAATAAAGTGGTTGTTTTTTTCATGCCCTCCGTTTCTTTGATTAAATCGAATTTTTGTTTTGTTCAATTAAATTTGACTTTTATCATGTCAACTTATTATGACTTTTTCGTAATATTAAAAGTTGAATGAATTTAGTTTTGTTCTACAGGAATGGTTCCTAAAATTATAAATACTATTTAGCTCAAGACAACAAAATTTTTATTTTTTTTTTGGGGGGGAAAACAGAGAAAACATTGAAGAATTAATAGGAATGGATACAGAAGTAAACAATGTAGCATATTTGTTGCCGCGAACGCATACAAAGCTAAATGCACTGACATGTATAATATTTGCCGTCACATTTGTTTTTTTGATATGATTCTCATAAATTTAAACATATATTATTATTATTATTTATTTAAAATTTGAATCTGTACCATTCCGTAAAAAAAAAAAAACTCATTATCATATGTACTATGTGTGTGTGATTCTGTTGTCACATTTGTTGTTCATTTATGTAGTGATCGGTAAATTGGGAAGTAATCAAAGACGTTAAACAATTTAATCCCCTTCTTGCAAACAAAACAATATGAACTACCTAAACTATTTTTTTGAGACATTTTGGTGTGACCCACAAAAATCACCTAATTATAAATAATATTATATGTAGGGTATCATACTTTGGTGTGTGACTGTGTTTATTTTAATATAAATATGCGTGTACTTTACTGCATAAGAAAAAGAGTGCTTTGGTAACACCAATACGTATGCAAAACAACATTATTTAAATAAAATATCAGAGGAAATTAAAATTTGTGTAAAAATGGACTAATACAACTTACGTTATATTCCAATTATACACAAATACTGATAACATAAAAACATTAAATAACACCTGATATAATATTAAATTGCAAACTAAATACAACATCATAATTTATAACTTAAAATAATTGATGGCTATTATTTTGAGATTTCATTATAAACGTCTATTTTGTACTTGAACTTAAGATTGTTCCTCAATTTTATTTGGTAAGTATAAAATTTTATTTCCAAGGACAAGTAATTGATATTATTTTCTCTAAGAGCAATTATGCATTTTAACTACAAAGCTAATTCTTCATAATTTTTATCATCTCATGAGAGGGATTCTGTCAGTCAGATAACTGAGGAGAGTATTAATTTAATAAGTATGTAGGATTACATTATATTTTTGTGTTGATATTATGTTTTATGAACTTTTATCTATCTTTTTGTTTTGCCCTGTGTATATTAATGGGTTTCAAATGTATAAATATCAACCGATAGATGCTTATGATAATTTGTTTCACTTTTTTTGTTTTGTTTATGGTTTAAAATATAATTTTTCCATACTCTAATATTTATATATGATGTTTCATGGACGGAACTAGAGAAATTTAAATAGAGTCAATTATCATATCAAAAATTGTATATTTCTATATTTAACTGTTGTAAATTATAAAAATTTTGATGGTATTTGACGGACTACCAAACAATAATAAAATTATATAAAATTTTAATCACCAACAATTAGTAGAAGAATATGTCTATAATATTTTAGTTTTATTCATATTTATTTAAAGATGCATTATCAATATTATCAAGATAATCATTGTCAAGCAAGTCAGATCGTCCATAGTATTTTACATATAAAGTAGCTGTTCGATTCTTTTTTCAGCCGGATTTGGACCGCGGTCAGAAAGTCAGAACAGTGAAGGGTTAGATTAATTTTTGTTTCTCCTTTTCGTTGATTACTCTAAGCAATACTGTACGTTTTTGTCGGTATCTATTTTGGTAATTTCAAATGGGGAGCGAAAATTAAATACATCCATGTAGTTCCGATGAGGTAGAAACAGATCTATCCATGGCCTTTAATATATGATTCTCGTGGATTTTTTTTAGATTTTATTTTACAAAAAAATTCCAAAATTTTCGTAAAATTTTATCAACTTTATGAACCATACAAGATCAGTTGGTCAATACGCTTGCTGGACGTTTCATGGGTTGCAAACTTCCAAATTTAAATTACCAGAGAATTTTTTTTTATGAGAAAATTACCATAGAATTTAAATGTCTTATTGTTTCATAATAAAATTATTCAAAATTCCTTCCCGAGTGAAAGAATACCATCGAGTTCAAAATTGTATTTTAGGATCAGTGTTTGTAACTTGCCATCCGTTGTGACACTATCTTTTTCCCCCAAAAAAAAATATTGAAACACAATATTTTGTACGGGAATTTTTTTTCAAAATAGATTATAAATTACAAATATTTATACAACCCGAAAAAACAAGGCACCGAAATCTTACTTGTTTGTTCATACAGGCCTCTTTGTTATTACTATACTAACAATTATCAGGGTATCATCTTAATCTTGTTTCAATATTTTTTTCTTTCCGAGTCCCCTCTGTTAGAGTTTGTTCAGCCTTCACCATTCACCGTGGAAAATAAACAATTCATGCATAGTAAATTATTTTTTCACCCGTATGAAAAGTGTTTTTAGTTTGAATTCCAATACTATGTCCACTAGGGTTATATCGCGCGCTTCGTGGCGGAAATGAATTTATTTTGCTAATGCTGATTGTTTTATTAAATATAAAAAATTAATATTGGTTTTTATTATAATAGTGTTCGATGAATTTGTGGTGTATCATTCATACAACTTAATTCATAATATATCTTGTTATTATCTAACAAAAATAAAAATAAATGAAATAGCGGCAACTCATGTAAATATTTTATAGTTAATGTAGAAATTGTTGCCGATCTGTCATTTCTATTTAATAGGGAACGTTTTTTTTTCAGCTCAAAAACTAAAAATAAATATTGAATTAAAGTCGATGTTCTCTTGAGGCTCATCAATTTGTACATTATAGTTTCTATACAAGATTGAAATTTGAAGCTTGAAGCTTGATGAAAATCTATTACTACTAATTATAGTATTTAGCATCTTGCCATATATTTATTGGGGAAAATTTGGCCATATAATATTTTCATTTTTGAATTGAGGCAAAATCGCAATGACTGGCCTATTTTGTACTTCATCATAGTTGATAGTTCTGCGTAAACCTGGTAGATTTTAACATAGATGCAAAATTCATGCTGAATTGAGACTTTTTTTTCCTTTCTGAAACTTTGCCCTTAAATCAACCAAATAAGGTACTAAATAGAAAAACAAAATTAATTCAACAGAAGGTATGGCGATCACTTCACTATATACGATCCGTATCTACATTTAATTAAGATTACATCAAAGTTTTAGACTTGTAAATTGTAATGCGTTTTTAGAGAACTGGTCTTCGTCGGTAGGGCCTGGTGTTGTATTTGACAATTTTACGCGTATGTAGCTTTTGTTTCATTTATAAAACCAAAAATTTAAAACCTCCGTCTTTTTTTTAATCAGGAAAATTACCAAATGTTTTGTCTTTTTTTCAAAAAAAAGGACAAGAAAAGTACCAAATGTTGATGCATAGTAAAGTTTGTGACTAAAAAAAAAATATAACAATCCAATCCCATTGGATTAATTGGATTTGCTTTTTGAAGTGCATGGCTTTACGAAGGAAATAATGCGGTTGTTTTTTTTTCATGCTTACTGTCTCTTGGATTGAATCGAATTTTGGATTGTTCAATTAAATTTGATTTTTATCACGTCAACTTATTATGACATTTTCGGAATAATAAAATTTGAATTAATTTAGTTTGTTTGTACACGAATGGTTCCTAAAATTATTAATACTATTTAGCTGAAGACAACACTTTTTTTAATTTAATTAGAAAAAGCCGCGAACGCCTACAAAACTAGATGCACTGACATGTATAATAGTTGTTGTCACGTTTGTTTTTTACTTTTAAAATAATGTTTCCATAAAATCCAACATATATTATTTTTATTTGTCTTTTTTGAAAAATTAAACCTTAGCTACTATGTAGAGATGTGATATATACTACTACGTGGGATTCTGATGTCACATTGGTTGTTCATTTGTGTATGTGGTAACTGGTAAACTGGTAAGCAATCAGAAACGTTACACAATTTCATCCCCTTCTTGCAAACGAAACAACATGAACTACCTAAACCACTTTTTCGGGATATTTTGGTGTGACCCACAAAAATCATATATTTACATGTAGGGTATCATACTAATTTGGTGCATTACTGTGTTTATTTTATTATAAGTATGCGTGCACTCTTCAGGTAACAATAACAACAGTATGAATGCAAACAAAATAACTGAATAAAATATTAGAGGAAATCAAAAATTCTATAAAAATGGACTTATACAGCTTACGTTTTATTCTAATTATACACAACTAATGATAAAATAGAAACATTAACTAACATCTAATACAATAGTGAGCTGGAAAAAAAATACAACATCATATGCATAACTTAGAATAATTGATAATTATTATTAATCTCATCCTAAGATTTAATTACTAATGTTCATTTTGTACTTGACCTTGAGATGGTTGTCCATCTTCATTTGGTAAATATAAAATTTTATTTTCAAGGAAAAACAATTGATATTTACTTTTTCCAAAAGTAATTATGCATTTTAACTACAGGGTTAAGTTTTCATGTTTGTTGTCACCTCATTAGAGAGTGTATGCTGGTCCAATAACTAAAGAGTGTATTGATTTATCAGATGTGTGGTTCTGTTATATTTTTATGTTGATACTACTTTTTTTGAATTTTTAATCTATTTTTTTACTTGCACTGTGTATCTTAACGGGGTTTCACATGTATGGATATAAGCCGATGAATGCATTTGATTATTTGCTTAATTTTGTTGTTTTATTTGTGATTAAAATATAATTTTGCCATATTGCAGTCTTTATATATTATTTGCTTTTATAAATTAAATAAATTAGGTTCTTCTACTAATTGGGTACTCTTATCGGAAAAAATAAAGAAATTATCAATGTACCTACTATCCAACACTATGAAAAAAAGAAGCAACACTAACAGTTTTTAAAGTAATTTACTAAAATTTTTGCATCCGTTTGTAATTGGGAGAGTTAGAAAAAATATAAGTAACCATGAGAAAAAAAAAGAGCGTCAGACTAATCATGTTGTGATTTTTTTTTTACTAATGGTTTTTACTAAGAAACCAGTAGCAAAGGTGTAGTGATTTTTTTTTTAATTTTTGCTAACGGTTTTTGTTAAAGGTTTTTTAATTTTTTAAAATAATATTTCTCTATCGACTGTGTACCCCTTTTATAATGTTTATTTAACAATTTTTCGTAAAAGTTTTTATTTTTATTTTTAGATTCTAACTGATCTAGACCACTAATGTTACATGCTGCAAGCCAATAATTAAACCTCAATGATTATTGGATCAAAAAATAATATTGCATCCAGAAAAGTGAATTGATCATACAACATGTTGCAAGCCAATATTGCATCCAAAAAAACAAAAAAATATGATAACGCAAAATTGTCAGCACCAATTCAATGGATCAATCTGTGAACTCGAGAGCTGGCATCTGGATTTGCTCAGGATGGTTTTCTCCTACTGATTCATTGACAGTTTATCCCTGCACGAAGTTCAGTCATAAATAATTAATTTTCAAGAAACAAAGTTTGGCTAATTAATTTTTGAATTTTACTTTTAGTAGATAATTTGTGTATGTTACCTCCTCTTGTGATGTTTCAAGAGCCTCATCTACTTCGCACATGTTTACTGGCAAGTACCAAAAACAAGCAAGCATAAAAAAACATCTAACTTGGTCAATTTCATTCATTCCCTAATATTTTACATCTAACAAAGCTAAAAACTAAAAAAAAATTAAATACTAAGAATAAGATTGCTTTTGTAACTAAAATTCAAACAATTTTGTAACTAGATGTTTTTTTTCTGGAACAATAACAAAATTATTTTATCAAAGAAACATTTAACTCAGTATGTGGCAGTAGAATACATTTAACTCAGGTAGTTTAACCAGGTGTGGTACCAGCATGAGCGCAGACATCAACTCTAGTTCAAAATGAAAACATATAAACATACGTCAATTTGAACGATAAACCAGAACTATTGTATTAGTTAGCACAACAATCAGACAAATCAGTTTTATATAGTACAAGATCATAAGATTAATGAGAAATTAAGAGATTCAAGAGAACTTACCCTCCAAACGTATCCACCACTTTCTATAAATTATTAAAAAGAAAAAAGTCAAGAACAAATCAGTTAGAGAGATGAAAGTACCTTGATCGTGACTAGTTAACATTCTTGTCATAATAGGCATCAATGTGGGTTCGGCTTGCCCAAAGAGATGAGGTAGACTGCTGACTGATTCTAGGATGGTGCTTATGGCCCAAGCACCTGACAGCAGCCAGAGCACTTGAGTCATCCCCCTCATTTTTACTTTTTTTAAATGATTTTTTTCTGAATTATATCCACATAATTTTTATGAATCACAAATTTTAAACCTTGCTAAATCATTCCCGAACTACTCATTTGTTAATATGGTCCGGTTATTTACAAAATCATCATTTCAATGTAAATTCACACCTATTTATTTGCTTATACACCCAATGTATATTGATCTGACTCGATCAATCTAATTCAATCTGGATCTCATGAGACCAACTCCCCCCGCTCTATTAGAGCATCTGCATCTCATTGTCAAATCTCATTTGATAATTGTCATTTAAATTTCAGGGATGCAGAGACTAGATAAAATTAGACAATTGTCTAAATTTGACAGTTTATTTGATAAGTTATATCAGCGAATATGTAGAAAATTAATTATGAAAGTGTAATTTTAATAATTTCATTATATTCAGGGATATCGCTCTTAAAATGAATTATCAATTTAATGATATGACGTAAAAATTTAATTTTAACAATCGACACCAATACAAATACTCTTATAACCTTTATTCTCCTCACTTCCCACAAATAATCTGAAATCGATCTACCGCTGGCCTACTTGCTTGCTTTCCGCTGCCTCTCTCAAAGCAGCAAACCAGTTCCCAAATACGCATCTGCTCCCTTTCTAACTTATTTGGAGTTTCAAATAGTTGAATATTAAAATAAAAAGTAAATCATAAATGTCGTCAAATGGATAATATGTTAGTGATGATGCCCGGTCTCCTAACCGAAACAAATCAAATGTAGGATTGGAAAATCAAATTCAGGCTTAGACTTACATAAAAAGGAATGGCCAATTTCTTTCAATATTTTTTTCTGATAGAAGGTGTCCAACTGTAGTGCAATTTGAGGAAAACAAGCAAGGAATTGATGTGTCAATACTGGTAGTTGTCCAGCTGATGATGTAGAACTTTATTTTGTTTCTGTGATTCACTTCAGATTTATTGGCTGATCTAAAATAATTGGAGTTTTTGTTATTGCTATTGCAGTGAAGTGTTTGATTTGGTAGAAAGTCGATCCAAATTTGTTGTAAAAAATCTGCAAATTATAGGCACCATGTAATTTCAGTAAAGTGCATAGAGATCCTTGTCCGACGCAAGGTTTGTAAGATGCTTCTGAATGAAGGAAAAAAAAAACACATGCCTTGCGAAGAAGATTATATTTGTTCAATTGTTGGTGCTGCAATGGCCTCAATAATTGTATGACTATGTTTTAATTTAGTTTTAACAAAGGATTCGTCCCATCAAAATTTTGTACTGTATTAAAGAAGAAAGTCATTTGATATGGTACTTGGATGAATTTGTTCTTCTATTGTTTCTAATTTCATATAAATTTTGGGCTTAAAAGTCTATTTTCGCAACAACAACAAAAATTAACTTCACGCTTTTTACTTCCGATAACCATAGGTTGCTATCAGTTGAAATAATTTTAGAACGAATGAAATGATTTTGAATTGTTTTGAAGCCAGTTAATATTTGCACAACAGCACCTAAGGTCTGGATAAAACTAATTGTTTCAACCCAACCCGACTTCTATTTTACATGCTATGTTGGCTTGTATCTAAAAATGATGTTAATGCGGGGAGACATTCACCTCAACTGAATAAGTCCATGTAAATACATAAAATAGTTTTACTCGTTTAGGTATTTTCCTTTTATTATTTGTATTTTCTATGTTACTTATGTTATAAAGGGTTTTATTTGCTATTTTTATACCAAATAAAAAAAATAAAAACTTCAGAATTAGATCAATAAATATTATTGTCATTAACAACAAAATAATACATGTGCTACACGATCTCGTATATATAGTAATGTATTTTATGTTGAAAAACAATTTGGTACATGTAGTGTAGCAGCCCCATATTTAGTGTGTTTGAAATGTCATGAAACAAATAGAAGAAATAACTTTTGAGTTCACATTGGAATGGAAAGAGTATAAGCCCGTACCCTAGAAAGTGGAAACTACTCATCTATTATTAAAATGACAATTCTTTTTTTATGCCTCAAATGTTATTGTCATGTGTCATTTATATGCTCATCCATTTGTATTTGTCTTTATATTCATACATGTAATGTCGGATGAATAAATAAACTACAATCAATATGTTTTTACCTTTTCATTATTTACAAGAGAAAAAAATAAATTCAATTGTGAAACTTTATTTTAGGAATTCTTTTAATTTCCTCCAATATTTTTATCAAGTCTATTCGTAAATCATTTTTAGAAATCGCCACTTTTAAAATAGATCAAATTCTAAAAGTTTGTGCAAATTTATATAGAAATTGCACATCAAGACTGGCATGATAGTTAGGTATTGTTAGTTTAGTCACAAAATATGTATCTTCCATGAACAGTTTAATTTGTTGCTTCATATCATTTTTCCCACGTATGCAGTGGAAAAAAACTTTTGAGCTACCGGACAAACACAAAATAAATACCTGGAAATTGAATTGACTACTGCTCGATGTATGTGAAAAGAAAAAAAAAAGGATTTTCAGTCCAATATAAAAGATATATTTGGGCCTGAACAAAATTTAAAATGACAACAAAACGACTGAGGTCCAAACTGCAGTGCAGTGCCCCCAATGGCCAATTGTACATGTCCTCGTGTTCAAATCAATTATAAGTTTTAAGAAATAACGGGTAACACGGGTTTATTTTTTCTAATTATGTTTTGATCATACATACGTTCGAAGCTCAACTTGAATGGAAAGTTCTTTTATCAACTTTGAAATTGAATGACTTGATTCTATATTTTAGCACAGAGCTATATATCTTACTGGTTCCAAAACAGTTATAACTTCCATTGAGGAAAAAGGCTTTCATGTGTTGAGCAATATCTTGGTTTTTTTTAAATGGGTGGGATCCCTCCACAGATATTTATTTTGACAATCGATCTCAAATAAATTCATAAAAAACTAAAATTAAAAAACTTTTAAAATAATTTTTTTAGGCTTATAGATGGATTGTGTTTCATCTTTCATGCAATTTAAGTATCATTTTAAATTTATCAAAGATCATAAAAATTATGTAATATTTATAATGGATTAAATTTAATGATCTTTGAAAATATGTTTGTAGATTTTTTTTCAGATTTTTTATAAATTTATATGTGATCGATTGTCAAAATTGTCAAATTAAATAATTGTCTAAGCGAATTTCACCTTTTTTAATTTACAATTTGATTTTGCCCAGAGGTTGTAGCGCTTAATTGAAAATTTGGAATTGTGACTCGTTACTGCATAGGAAGAGTTTCGATTTCGAAAGCCAAAACAGCAAAAAAGAGCATATGGGATATATTTTCAACCTTTTGAATTGCACTAGATATATGCTTATATAAGCACATATATTTAATTCTTATAACAGAAAATTCGGAAGAAAAAAAAACAATCCATATATAAAGAATTGGTTGATCCAACAACATAGAACCTAAGTGTCGTCCTCTAAAACAGATTTTATTGCCGAGAAACAATTTCATTGTTAATCAATTGTTGTATTGTGAATCTAATCGTCTTAGTTGGGAACGTTATGAGCTCAGCTTTGTTTCATTTGATTCAATGTGGCATCTGCTAATAAAAAAAACAATAACAAACCAACGAGTTCGTTTGTTTTCTATCACGAGATATCGATAAACCTGAATACCCGAAAGATCATATCGATACACAACCTGTATTTTAGGAGAAGACATTAAGAGTTAGAGAGCAACAAATTACTTGTTGCTTTGTGCACATCTTGATGCAAAAATAAATTGTTAAGCTCCCATTTTTGACAATTTCCACCCCTGATAAATTCAAAGTTAAAAAAATCTGCCACGGTCTGATATATTATTTCTTAAGTTTATTTTTCATATTTTCTTAGGCATGAGATACGGATATATAATAACTCATTGGTTTTTTTTGTTCCATAAAAATCCAATTGGATTTGTTTTTTCAGGTGCATGGATTTACAAAGGAAATAAGTGTTTTTTTTTTGTGATCTCTGTCTCTTGAATTAAGTCGAATTTTTAAATTGTTCAATTAATTTTGACTTTTATCATGTCAATTTATTATGACTTTTTCAGCATTATCAAATTTGAATCAATTTAGTTTGGTTGTACACGAATGGTTCCTAAAATTATTAATGATATTTAGCTCAAGACAACAAAATTTTTAATTTCTTTGGAAAAAAACAGAGGGAGCAAACATCGAAGAATTAATAGGAACGGCTACAGTAGTAAACAATATAGCATATTTGTTGCCACGAATGCATGCATAACTAAATGCGTTGACATGTATAATATTTATTGTCACAATTATTTTATTTTATTTTCAATATAGAACTCCGAACATATATTATTTCTTAGAATTCGAAGACATATCCTTTCGTAGAGATATGAGAGTCGTTATCATATTTACTATGTGTGTAATTTTTCTGTCACATTTGTTCTTCAATCATATATGTTGTAAATGTTCTTCAATCATTTGTTCTTCAATCATATATGTTGTAAATGTGAAATGGTTTGGGAAACCACTTTAACAGCTCAACAAAATAAAAAAAAAATACATTGAGTCGGTTGTCAGTCCCAAAATTGACATTCTTCTCTATCAAGATCAGGGTGTCATTCACCGACTTTCTCATTTGCTTCTAATGATTTGTCTCCTATAGTAATTTTTTTAGTAATGTAATATTCATCAACTACTAGTTTGTGATATGTAGTCATCAATGAAATATAAATTCGATCAATTACTAATTTATGACATGTAGTCATTAATATTTTTATTTGTCAGGATAAGCTCCTTAAATTTATTAATCCAACTCAATTACCTTTAAATGTTAATCTCTCTGATTATTATCAAATTTGGGCAAAAAATGTTAAACTACAGTTGAATAATATAGTGTGATTATTGAAAAAAATAATATTTATCCAGTTTAAAATGAACTATTATTTAACGACAAGAATTGGTGTTTGTCGAAAGGGCATTTTTGTTGTGAGGTAGGCATAGTGTTCTATTTGACAATTTTACGCGCACGTAGATTTTTTTTCATTATTAAAACAAAAATTTTAAACCTCCGACATTCTTTTTCTGATTCCAGAAATTACCAAATTATTTCTATCTTTTTTTTAAACGAGAAGAAAATTACCAAACGTTGATGCAAATTTGCTACTAAGAAATAAAATATAAAGTCCAATCGCATTGGTTTTTTGTTTCAGAAAAATCCAATTGGGTTTGATTTTTCAGGTGCTTGGTTTTTCGAATGAAATAAAGTGGTTGTTTTTTTCATGCCCTCCGTTTCTTTGATTAAATCGAATTTTTGTTTTGTTCAATTAAATTTGACTTTTATCATGTCAACTTATTATGACTTTTTCGTAATAATAAAAGTTGAATGAATTTAGTTTTGTTCTACAGGAATGGTTCCTAAAATTATAAATACTATTTAGCTCAAGACAACAAAATTTTTATTTTTTTTTGGGGGGGAAAAACAGAGAAAACATTGAAGAATTAATAGGAATGGATACAGAAGTAAACAATGTAGCATATTTGTTGCCGCGAACGCATACAAAGCTAAATGCACTGACATGTATAATATTTGCCGTCACATTTGTTTTTTTGATATGATTCTCATAAATTTAAACATATATTATTATTATTATTTATTTAAAATTTGAATCTGTACCATTCCGTAAAAAAAAAAAACTCATTATCATATGTACTATGTGTGTGTGATTCTGTTGTCACATTTATTGTTCATTTATGTAGTGATCGGTAAATTGGGAAGTAATCAAAGACGTTAAACAATTTAATCCCCTTCTTGCAAACAAAACAATATGAACTACCTAAACTATTTTTTTGAGACATTTTGGTGTGACCCACAAAAATCACCTAATTATAAATAATATTATATGTAGGGTATCATACTTTGGTGTGTGACTGTGTTTATTTTAATATAAATATGCGTGTACTTTACTGCATAAGAAAAAGAGTGCTTTGGTAACACCAATACGTATGCAAAACAACATTATTTAAATAAAATATCAGAGGAAATTAAAATTTGTGTAAAAATGGACTAATACAACTTACGTTATATTCCAATTATACACAAATACTGATAACATAAAAACATTAAATAACACCTGATATAATATTAAATTGCAAACTAAATACAACATCATAATTTATAACTTAAAATAATTGATGGCTATTATTTTGAGATTTCATTATAAACGTCTATTTTGTACTTGAACTTAAGATTGTTCCTCAATTTTATTTGGTAAGTATAAAATTTTATTTCCAAGGACAAGTAATTGATATTATTTTCTCTAAGAGCAATTATGCATTTTAACTACAAAGCTAATTCTTCATAATTTTTATCATCTCATGAGAGGGATTCTGTCAGTCAGATAACTGAGGAGAGTATTAATTTAATAAGTATGTAGGATTACATTATATTTTTGTGTTGATATTATGTTTTATGAACTTTTATCTATCTTTTTGTTTGCCCTGTGTATATTAATGGGTTTCAAATGTATAAATATCAACCGATAGATGCTTATGATAATTTGTTTCACTTTTTTTGTTTTGTTTATGGTTTAAAATATAATTTTTCCATACTCTAATATTTATATATGATGTTTCATGGACGGAACTAGAGAAATTTAAATAGAGTCAATTATCATATCAAAAATTGTATATTTCTATATTTAACTGTTGTAAATTATAAAAATTTTGATGGTATTTGACGGACTACCAAACAATAATAAAATTATATAAAATTTTAATCACCAACAATTAGTAGAAGAATATGTCTATAATATTTTAGTTTTATTCATATTTATTTAAAGATGCATTATCAATATTATCAAGATAATCATTGTCAAGCAAGTCAGATCGTCCATAGTATTTTACATATAAAGTAGCTGTTCGATTCTTTTTTCAGCCGGATTTGGACCGCGGTCAGAAAGTCAGAACAGTGAAGGGTTAGATTAATTTTTGTTTCTCCTTTTCGTTGATTACTCTAAGCAATACTGTACGTTTTTGTCGGTATCTATTTTGGTAATTTCAAATGGGGAGCGAAAATTAAATACATCCATGTAGTTCCGATGAGGTAGAAACAGATCTATCCATGGCCTTTAATATATGATTCTCGTGGATTTTTTTTAGATTTTATTTTACAAAAAAATTCCAAAATGTTCGTAAAATTTTATCAACTTTATGAACCATACAAGATCAGTTGGTCAATACGCTTGCTGGAAGTTTCATGGGTTGCAAACTTCCAAATTTAAATTACCAGAGAATTTTTTTTTATGAGAAAATTACCATAGAATTTAAATGTCTTATTGTTTCATAATAAAATTATTCAAAATTCCTTCCCGAGTGAAAGAATACCATCGAGTTCAAAATTGTATTTTAGGATCAGTGTTTGTAACTTGCCATCCGTTGTGACACTATCTTTTTCCCCCAAAAAAAAATATTGAAACACAATATTTTGTACGGGATTTTTTTTTCAAAATAGATTATAAATTACAAATATTTATACAACCCGAAAAAACAAGGCACCGAAATCTTACTTGTTTGTTCATACAGGCCTCTTTGTTATTACTATACTAACAATTATCAGGGTATCATCTTAATCTTGTTTCAATATTTTTTTCTTTCCGAGTCCCCTCTGTTAGAGTTTGTTCAGCCTTCACCATTCACCGTGGAAAATAAACAATTCATGCATAGTAAATTATTTTTTCACCCGTATGAAAAGTGTTTTTAGTTTGAATTCCAATATTATGTCCACTAGGGTTATATCGCGCGCTTCGTGGCGGAAATGAATTTATTTTGCTAATGCTGATTGTTTTATTAAATATAAAAAATTAATATTGGTTTTTATTATAATAGTGTTCGATGAATTTGTGGTGTATCATTCATACAACTTAATTCATAATATATCTTGTTATTATCTAACAAAAATAAAAATAAATGAAATAGCGGCAACTCATGTAAATATTTTATAGTTAATGTAGAAATTGTTGCCGATCTGTCATTTCTATTTAATAGGGAACGTTTTTTTTTTCAGCTCAAAAACTAAAAATAAATATTGAATTAAAGTCGATGTTCTCTTGAGGCTCATCAATTTGTACATTATAGTTTCTATACAAGATTGAAATTTGAAGCTTGATGAAAATCTATTACTACTAATTATAGTATTTAGCATCTTGCCATATATTTATTGGGGAAAATTTGGCCATATAATATTTTCATTTTTGAATTGAGGCAAAATCGCAATGACTGGCCTATTTTGTACTTCATCATAGTTGATAGTTCTGCGTAAACCAGGTAGATTTTAACATAGATGCAAAATTCATGCTGAATTGAGTCTTTTTTTTTCCTTTCTGAAACTTTGCCCGTAAATCAACCAAATAAGGTACTAAATTGAAAAACAAAATTAATTCAACAGAAGGTATGGCGATTACTTCACTATATACGATCCGTATCTACATTTAATTAAGATTACATCAAAGTTTTAGACTTGTAAATTGTAATGCGTTTTTAGAGAACTGGTCTTCGTCGGTAGGGCCTGGTGTTGTATTTGACAATTTTACGCGTATGTAGCTTTTGTTTCATTTATAAAACCAAAAATTTAAAACCTCCGTCTTTTTTTTAATCAGGAAAATTACCAAATGTTTTGTCTTTTTTTCAAAAAAAAGGACAAGAAAAGTACCAAATGTTGATGCATAGTAAAGTTTGTGACTAAAAAAAAAATATAACAATCCAATCCCATTGGATTAATTGGATTTGCTTTTTGAAGTGCATGGCTTTACGAAGGAAATAATGAGGTTGTTTTTTTTTCATGCTTACTGTCTCTTGGATTGAATCGAATTTTGGATTGTTCAATTAAATTTGATTTTTATCACGTCAACTTATTATGACATTTTCGGAATAATAAAATTTGAATTAATTTAGTTTGTTTGTACACGAATGGTTCCTAAAATTATTAATACTATTTAGCTGAAGACAACACTTTTTTTAATTTAATTAGAAAAAGCCGCGAACGCCTACAAAACTAGATGCACTGACATGTATAATAGTTGTTGTCACGTTTGTTTTTTACTTTTAAAATAATGTTTCCATAAAATCCAACATATATTATTTTTATTTGTCTTTTTTGAAAAATTAAACCTTAGCTACTATGTAGAGATGTAATATATACTACTACGTGGGATTCTGATGTCACATTGGTTGTTCATTTGTGTATGTGGTAACTGGTAAACTGGTAAGCAATCAGAAACGTTACACAATTTCATCCCCTTCTTGCAAACGAAACAACATGAACTACCTAAACCACTTTTTCGGGATATTTTGGTGTGACCCACAAAAATCATATATTTACATGTAGGGTATCATACTAATTTGGTGCATTACTGTGTTTATTTTATTATAAGTATGCGTGCACTCTTCAGGTAACAATAACAACAGTATGAATGCAAACAAAATAACTGAATAAAATATTAGAGGAAATCAAAAATTCTATAAAAATGGACTTATACAGCTTACGTTTTATTCTAATTATACACAACTAATGATAAAATAGAAACATTAACTAACATCTAATACAATAGTGAGCTGAAAAAAAAATACAACATCATATGCATAACTTAGAATAATTGATAATTATTATTAATCTCATCCTAAGATTTAATTACTAATGTTCATTTTGTACTTGACCTTGAGATGGTTGTCCATCTTCATTTGGTAAATATAAAATTTTATTTTCAAGGAAAAACAATTGATATTTACTTTTTCCAAAAGTAATTATGCATTTTAACTACAGGGTTAAGTTTTCATGTTTGTTGTCACCTCATTAGAGAGTGTATGCTGGTCCAATAACTAAAGAGTGTATTGATTTATCAGATGTGTGGTTCTGTTATATTTTTATGTTGATACTACTTTTTTTGAATTTTTAATCTATTTTTTTACTTGCACTGTGTATCTTAACGGGGTTTCACATGTATGGATATAAGCCGATGAATGCATTTGATTATTTGCTTAATTTTGTTGTTTTATTTGTGATTAAAATATAATTTTGCCATATTGCAGTCTTTATATATTATTTGCTTTTATAAATTAAATAAATTAGGTTCTTCTACTAATTGGGTACTCTTATCGGAAAAAATAAAGAAATTATCAATGTACCTACTATCCAATACTATGAAAAAAAGAAGCAACACTAACAGTTTTTAAAGTAATTTACTAAAATTTTTGCATCCGTTTGTAATTGGGAGAGTTAGAAAAAATATAAGTGACCATTAGAAGAAAAAAAGAGCGTCAGACTAATCTTTGCTAACAATTTTAGTCAAAACATGTTGTGATTTTTTTTTTACTAATGGTTTTTACTAAGAAACCAGTAGCAAAGGTGTTGTGATTTTTTTTTAATTTTTGCTAACGGTTTTTGTTAAAGGTTTTTTAATTTTTTAAAATAATATTTCTCTATCGACTGTGTACCCCTTTTATAATGTTTATTTAACAATTTTTCGTAAAAGTTTTTATTTTTATTTTTAGATTCTAACTGATCTAGACCACTAATGTTACATGCTGCAAGCCAATAATTAAACCTCAATGATTATTGGATCAAAAAATAATATTGCATCCAGAAAAGTGAATTGATCATACAACATGTTGCAAGCCAATATTGCATCCAAAAAAACAAAAAAATATGATAACGCAAAATTGTCAGCACCAATTCAATGGATCAATCTGTGAACTCGAGAGCTGGCATCTGGATTTGCTCAGGATGGTTTTCTCCTACTGATTCATTGACAGTTTATCCCTGCACGAAGTTCAGTCATAAATAATTAATTTTCAAGAAACAAAGTTTGGCTAATTAATTTTTGAATTTTACTTTTAGTAGATAATTTGTGTGTGTTACCTCCTCTTGTGATGTTTCAAGAGCCTCATCTACTTCGCACATGTTTACTGGCAAGTACCAAAAACAAGCAAGCATAAAAAAACATCTAACTTAGTCGATTTCATTCATTCCCTAATATTTTACATCTAACAAAGCTAAAAACTAAAAAAATCTTTTCACAAATTCAAAGAATAAGATTGCTTTTGTAACTAAAATTCAAACAATTTTGTAACTAGATGTTTTTTTTCTGGAACAATAACAAAATTATTTTATCGAAGAAACATTTAACTCAGTATGTGGCAGTAGAATACATTTAACTCAGGTAGTTTAACCAGGTGTGGTACCAGCATGAGCGCAGACATCAACTCTAGTTCAAAATGAAAACATATAAACATACGTCAATTTGAACGATAAACCAGAACTATTGTATTAATTAGCACAAAAATCAGACAAATCAGTTT
>CAXKVV010000709.1:0-27226 GCA_964058805.1 Schoenoplectus triqueter
TTATTTTGTGTATATAGAGGCTTGAACTTATGACTTTTTTGAGGTCATTCTAGTTAGCTATCACTTGAGCTACTATGTCATTATAATTTTAAAGATAGGTCAATATGTCTCAAGATTTACATATGAAAGGAAAGTTGTACAATCTTCTCGATTTATTAGTGTTCTTGTCATTAACTTTTTGACATATCAAGCAAAACAGTTTTAAAAATGCATTCCGTAATTTATGTATATAAAAGTGGAAGTTACATCCAACTCAATAATTAGGTCCTCTCCTCTTACATTTGACATTTGGCAGCGTATTGATGTAAAAAATGTTTGCAAAAAGATTAAATGCCAAATTCTTCGAAACTGGAAACATGAAATCCGACCTAACATGATGAATGATTTATCTATTTTCTGAAATAATTATAATTTAAATTAATTCAACTCGAATTCAAACCCGATTTGTCCCGCGTGATTGTTACATTTATCTAGACCCATAAGTCCCCACTCCCCACGCTATACACTACTTAATTAGTTGTCCTTACTAAATTAGGTCTCTGCCTCGTATATCAAATTAAAAAAAAGAATAAATATAAGATGCCCCATGTTTACCCCTGAATTCATTGATGAGTTGGCGGTAAGTTTGTTTCTATCGTTGTAATTAAGCTGATCATATTTTTTTTTATTTCAAATACTGGTGAGATATATTGCTAGCAATTAAAGTTTAATTAAAAATATATTTTGCATGTTTGATTTTTAGCAGTGATAATTCTCTGATAAAATTCCTTCCTTCTACTAATTTCCACTTCATTTAGAATTTTACTTTTGTAAGGTTGTTTCATTATTATTAATTTTTATCTAATGTTAAAGTTTTTGTTAATTATTTGTAATACTTTTTTTACTACAATGAAATTGATTTACTTTTTCTATATGAGTCAACGACGTTGTGAAACGATTATAAGTCCTTGATTCTTGTTCATGCAACAATTAGGCAATGGTTGTTGATTACTATTGATCGACAGTGTTATACAAATTATTGTTAAATTGTTGTGTTATTGTTCATTAAAATACTATAGAACTCATTTATATTTTTTTACTAATTTATTAATACTAGGATTGTAACTCGGGATTCCTCCCAATAATATAGTCTTTAAATAAATAATTAAAAATATAAATTTAACTATATTTAATAAGATTTAGCATTAAAGATAAAATTAAACATAATTTTTAAATGCTAAAGATATATATAATAAGAGTTATTATATATTATTATTAATATTATAAATAATATAATTAAGTACATAATAATTTATAAATGATCATAAAAAAGTTAAATCATTTTAATAGTCAAAATTCCATCTTAAGTATATCACACATTACTTTAAATGAGAAGAGAAAAAAAATGATATATGAACAATTAGATTCAAGTAGATGAAAAGATTTAAACAATATCAATGAATTCAAGTAGATGAAAAAAATTCAAGTAGATGAAAAAAATTCAAGTAATGTGTGTGATATACTTTTAAATGAACAATTGAATTCAAATAAATGAAAAGATTTAAATAATATAAATGATGAAGAAGTCTTGATAAACTGATATGTGTGAGAGATTAGAAAACTTAACTCTATAATTAAGATTTTAAAAAAAATATGCGCATACGGTAATAACCTATAATATGATTATAGCTCATGGCCTAAGTTCTTGTACAAATCTGTTGATTTCATGAAAATTTGAAATATTACCGGCCTAAATTGTACCATTTTTTTAGTTCCTTTTAATTTGTGTTGAATATTGACCCAACGTCGTTTCTTGGTGCATGGCGCAAATTTTTGGGCAGCCCATATACAACTGGATTCCTTGTTGATTTTGATAATCGGTGGTGGTCCGTATTATATGAACTTGGGAGCATAACAAGAGAGTTGTATGATCACTATCCATTAAAACATGCATCTTTCTTATAAAAAAAAAATAGAAAAGGAATAGGCCCAGTTCATCTAGGTGTTATCTATCTTTGCCTAGCAGAACTGTTTTTCAAAACTTGGTCTAAGAATTTATTGCGCCTCATTGATCGGAGAGACCGTCACAGCCCATGTGTTTTGCATTGGACTGCATCGACTCATTTGTCAATTTCTAGGAATCACCAATCTTAGGACAGAAACTTCGGTAGCTGCGGAGCAATAGTCGTCGATGATTATTTGTGCGCTCTTGCTTCAATGACATAATTATATATGTACTAGCGTTAACTCAAAAATATATTAAATTATTTCTAAATTTTAATTTCTTATGTTCATTAATTTTTTTTTATATGAAAATTTTTTAGGATGTAAAAATTTATAGTGTTTTGAGTTTTTTAAGCTAACATTTTTAATTTTTAAAAATGATATTCAAATATTAAATATTTTATTATTATTTTTAGAACTAATTTAAAAAAATTAAAAATCATAACTTAAAAAGCTCAAAACACTTCAAATTTTTGCATCCCATAAGATTTTCATATAAAAATTGTAATGAAAATGATAAATTAAAATTTAGAAATGATTTAATATATTTTTTGATCTAAACTTACGGTATCTTTACTCTATATATGTACATAATAATAATGTTACATGACAGGCTTGCAGCAGCTATGGTTTAATTAATTTAACCATCCACTGTTATACTTGCCAATTCCTTTTTTCATACGCAACGCAAGTGTAGAAAAGGGCATGACTGATATTATGATTGCTATAGTTAGTAATTGTTATTATGAAATGAATTTAAAAATGCAAGCCAAATTACAACAACGAAATTTTGATTTGCAGTTTGACCGAAGTTGAGTACATTTAACTTTCTTTTGACTGGTTTAAAGTTCACTTTAAATTTGTTAGAGATTATTTGCAATAATTTAGAATTTGCTTCAAGTTTTGAGCAAGTTTTGTTTCTAATGTCCAAATGATATTTATTTATACCTGTATTAATTTAAAGTCATTTATATCTAATTTTTATGAGTGAAATTATGGTGCTTAGTAAATCACAAAGGTCCGATGCTTTAACTCAAATCTCAAAAATCCAAATCCAAACAGCAAGTTCAACTCCATCAAACACAATTTGCAATTGAAATCTTACGGAATATTAAATTTTATTATTTTTAGAGTTCTCTTAATATTTTTTGAGAGTTGACCTTAAGAAGATAATAATAATAATAATAATAATAATAATAATAATAATAATAATAATAATAATAAGATATTATTGTTTGCTACTCAATTATGATCATCTTTCAAAAATCTGAAAAAATGATAAGAAAACTCCAAAAACAATAAAATTCATTATTTCATATGATTTTAATACGTAGATTGTGTCGAGTGGCTTAATTGATCATTCAAGTTTCAATTTCTGAAATTTAAGTTTAACATCAATTTCTATACTTTACAAAGCACCACAACCTTACTCTTTTATTCATTTAGTTTTTCATAAATACTTCTATTTGTAGCAATCTATTTTCATCCTATATTAGAAATGTAGTGCGTCGTCAACTAACATTGTGCTCCAGATGAAGGTAGAAGAGGGGAGGAAAAGAGAAAAGAAGGTGACCGGATAAAATTTTTACTTGCTCCATAACTATAACATTTGAAAGGAAGAGAGAGGGAGAGGAGGGGCAGAAGGTAAAACCTTCTATATAAACTTCATAAAAAATTTACCCTCTAAAATAGTGTGTAAAATTTTACTCTCCCTCTCTCAATCATTCATTCTACATTCCCTCTCTTTTCTCTTCTTCCTCTTTTGTAGAGAACAACCTAATAGTTAGTTTTACA
Source organism: Schoenoplectus triqueter (assembly GCA_964058805.1). Classification (NCBI taxonomy): domain Eukaryota; kingdom Viridiplantae; phylum Streptophyta; class Magnoliopsida; order Poales; family Cyperaceae; genus Schoenoplectus; species Schoenoplectus triqueter. Next base: position 3,778 of record CAXKVV010000709.1, read on the forward strand.
TTATGACCGATAAGAAATAAGTATTAAATCTAATCTTTGTTCTATTAAATTACATGTCTTTTAAGATTCTTAACGAGATACTTTTATTAAATAAATGACGTGCTTTATAATTTATGAAAATTATGAGAGAGTTGTGATGATTAATTGCTTTATTAATTTGAGAGTATAAATTATTATAAGAGGCTTATTGAGCTATTTATGTATATATACAAATAATGGTAATATGACTTACTGTTGGCACCAATAGTACCGTTGGTATTGTTCATGATTGAAGGAAAATAAAAAGAATAGCCCAAGTTAGGATTATTTTATGCAAGTTATTCAACCCCAAAATGCACTCTATTTCTCAACATTCTCTTTCAAATTAGAATTATAAAGATCAAATAATCCTAACTTGCATAAAATATCCTCAAATACTTTAGCACTTAATCCCTTCGTCAAGATGTCGACCAATTGATTTTCACTTTTGACGAATAGAGTAACAATTTTATTCGATTGAACTTTCTCTCTAACATAGTGACAATCCTTCAATATGCTTTGTCCGCTGATGAAATATAAAATTTTCCACTATATGTCTTGCCAATTGGTTATCACAAAACATCTTCATTGATTCCTTAATTTTTAAATTTAAGTTGATTAGGACTTATTTTATCCAAGTTAGCTCATTAATGGTGGATGTCAATGCTTGATACTCTATCTCGGCTCTTAATCATGCCACGGTATTTTATTTCTTGATTTTTAATGTGACTAAATTTTGCGCCTATAAATGTATAAAAATTAGTTGTCGATTTTCCATCGAAACTTCCAGTCCAAATCTGCATCGAAATAGCTACATATAGTATTAGCATTATTTTTTTTCATCCAAATTCTCTTTTCAGGAGAACCCTTTAAATATAATAATATTCTATTAATAGCATCTAGATAGGGATTATTGATGCATGCATAATTAGCTTATGATAAATCATAAATCCATCCTAATAACCGTCAAATAAATTAACTTTCCTACAAGTTTTTGAAAATGATATATATCTTTCAATGGTTCATCATTTTCGGTATTGAGTTTAATATTTGTTTATATTGGTGTTTTAACCGGTTTATATCCAAATATAAAGATCCCTTTAGTGAATGAGTTATTTCTATCCCGAAAGATATTTTAATTTTCCTAAATCTTTTATTTTAATTTTTTATTTAAGATATTTCTTTACATAATTATTTTCTATTTAATTGTCAGCTATTACGATTATGTCAAAAACATAAACTAACACTATGGTTATTCTATTGATATTATTTTTTAATAAATATATATGAGTTGACACCGCTTACCTTAAAATTGTATGAAATTAAGAAATGAGAGAGTTTTTCATACCAAACTCTTAGAGATTACTTTATCCATATATTAATTTTTTTTAACCTACAAATAAGGCTAGAGATATTTTCTCTTTTATGACCGGGAGGAAGTGTTATATACACTTCTTCCTTAAGCGTCTCTTGAAGGAACATATATTTTTACATTCATTTGGTAAATGTTCTAATTATTATTTACCGCTATGGATAATAATATTCATACGATATTTATTTTAGCAATCGGTGCAGACGTTTCATGATAATTAATATCATAGGTTTTGGATATGGCCTTTAGCAACTAATCTAGTTTTATACTATTTCACGATACTATCGCCATGATATTTAATTTTATATACTCATTTATATCCAATCAATTTTTTTATTTTTTGGTAAATGACAAACTTCCCAAGTTTGATTTTTTCCGTAATGTATGAAGTTCTTCATCCATTGTCTTACATCATTTTTGCTTAAATTTTGCTATCTCATAACGTGTTGGTTCTTTAATTCTTGACAAGGAATTAAAAAAAGTGTAATGTTCATTACGTAGAAAACATAATCTTGAATTGGATACTTTACCAAATATGTGACAAAATTCATTAATCTTGTTCAAGGTTGTATTTATCGACTTGACCTTCTCAACAATATTTCTTCCTCTTGAGTTTCCTCTGAGCCATCATCCTCTTCTTGAGTTTGCTCATGGTCTTCAGTTTCTTGTGTAACTATTTGAGCATGATTTTCTCAAGTACTTTTTTTTATCTTAGTTAGTGTAGCATGGTAACACAAACTCAGTTGATAGCAATTGATTATTATGACTTGTTTCAATAATTTTGTAAAAGAAGTAATTTTCAGGAAACATTACATTTCTAGAAATAAAAAGCTTTTTACTCTTTGGGTTATAACATTTGTAACCCTTTTTTAAATATAAAATAACTTAGAATTTTTTTGTTGAGGTATATAATTTATCTATTCTATTTTTATGAACAAAATATATGCACCCAAATACTCATAAATGATAAATGTTTACTTTTTGATTATAAAGTATTTCTAAAGGGATTTTATAATTTTGATTGGTACTAAGCAATCTATTTATCAAATAGGACGCGATGAGTACAGCTTCCGACCAAAAAAAAATTAAAATATTATTTTGAAATAAAAGAGTTCAAGTCATCTCAAGTGAACGATGATTTTTTCTTATGGAAATGCCATTTTATTGTGGGGGTATAAACACAAAAAGTTTGATGAATTATACCCTTTTTAATTGGTAAAATTTGAAAAACTTTGGTTAGTAAATTCGGTATCATTATCTGTACAAAGAATTTTATTTTTTTTATATTGAGTCTCTGCTAAATTTATAAATGTTAAAAAAATAAAAAAATAAATTCACTTTTATTATTTATTAAATACAGCCATTTATTTTTAAAAAATTATCAATAAAAATAACATAATATCTATATTCATTATAAGAAATCTGGAGCGGGTCCTCAAACATCGGAATGAACGAGTTCAAATATATCATTACTCTTAGAATTAGAATTACAAAAAAAAAGTTTTTGTATGTTTAGCAAGGCTATAAACTTCACAATTTCTAAAATAATCTTTAAAAAAATTAAACATAAATTTAAAAATCTTATCAGAAGAATGCCCCACACGTTTGTGCCATAGTTCATATAAATCTTTATTTTTTAGTATTGAAAATGGACTTATTTATACTAAAAAAATAAATATCATTTTGTAAATGATCTTCACCAATCTTCTTCTTGGTGAGTGGATCCTGAAAAATTATATTTTCTTTTTTTTAAATTACTTCCTAATTTAAATCCTTTAAAAGCTTACTAATAGACAAAAATTTATCGAGTAATTATTAACATGAAACATATCTTGAATAAATTTTTTTGAAAAAAATACTAATCATGTCCTAACCTTTGATTTTAGTTTTTTTTCATTGTTGGCAACCGTAAAAAAATGATCATCATTAATTTTACAGTAATTACTTAGTAAATTTAGATTTTTAGTCATATGATCCATAGCATCCGAATTTAGAACTCATTTGATGCAATTTTGTGTTTTATTTTTGGTTGAGGGACTAATGGTTAAGTATTTATTTTTGATAGCATATGTTTTGATATAATTTTGTGTGCTATTAACTATTTCCTTGTTGGACTTATTTGGACAGTGAGGATTAAATGAATATTGGGTTGCTCTCTGGCTCAACAACGTTGCTATCATCACCTCAAGGTGATCCAACCTATTTGACTCGTACGAGTCTGTCCCTTCGCTGTCCCCTTTGCTCCCTCCTTCACTTGCCTCTTCTCTAATTGAAAGAAATTTGTTTTCTCTGATTCTAGAGTTTTTGAAACCACCTTCTTATTGATCGCCTCCCCTTGATTTTCTTCGGTTGGAGGTGAGGATGTAGTATCCAACACCTCTCTTAACTATGGTCATCCATGTTATAGTGTGTGAGCACCTCTCTTGAGGCCCCTGGTTTCTCCCTTAACCCGAGTTAAAGCGCTGAGCTGAGAAGGCATGAGTCTCCGGCTTTGAGTTCGAGTCAGAGGTTCCCATCGCAACTCGTCTTAGAGCTTCTTGTTGGATTTGGTTTGTAATCGCCTTGAAGGACAACTTCTTGGTTGAGAGCAGTATCTGGGCTCTAATTGGTCCATAACTTGATTCCAAGGCAGTAAAGAATGTATAGATGTGATCCATCTCATCCCTCTCTTAGAGCGCTTTCAGGTCAGTGATAATTGATCGATAGAACTTGAGTTCTTTGTACTTTGCTCTAACATGTCCGATCAATGTGGGTACATCTTGAGATTCTTGTGTGATATTTACAATTGTTTGCTCATATTTTACAATTTTTTGCTTGAGAGTGGCTCTTTTGATTATTGTAGTGATTTTCAATATTTTGCCATAATTTTGTTGTTATCTCATAGTAATAGAAGCTTTTGAATAACTGAGACTCGAGTGAGTTGGTGATTAGTGTCATAGCTTGGTTATCCACCATATCTCACTCCTCTTATTCCTCAGCTCCAATTTCTGGTCAAATTTTATTTTCTTTGATGTAACTTAGTAGCCCGTTGTCTTTTAGTGTGACTCTTGTTGTCTTGGCCCATGTAATGTAATTCCTCTCATTTAGTAAAATACTAGTTATTTTTCTAGATGAATTGAAATCGGAGTTTATTTTTATTCTTGTTGAACTTTGATTTGGATTTGAATCGAAGTTGAAGATTGGGTCCCCCATCTGTCATGTTGACAATGACTTTATTTTGCTGGTTTTAATTGGCCTTTGCTGGTATGTAATCAGCGTTTTTATTATGGGATCAGTTTTACTAGTAAGGGAAGGTTTTATTTATATGGTTTCAGTTAGCATATTGGCTTTTGCTGTTGTGATATTCTGCGTTCTTGAATGAGACACACTGTTGGCTCTGTTGGATTTTGTTGTTGTTATTGTGAAATTAAATTTTGCTGAGACACCGGTTTGATACCATGTAAAAATTATGAGAGAGTTATGATGATTAATTAATTTATTAATTTGAGAGTGTAAATTATTACAAGAGGCTCATTGAGCTATTTATGTATATATGGAAGCAATGATAATGTAATTTACTAGTGGTGTCAATATTACTGTTTTGTACTGTTCGTGATTGAAGGAAAATAAAAAAGAGTAGTCTATGATGATTAATAGTTTATGATGAATAATCTCTGAAGCTAATCAACCCAAAAACACACTCTATTTCTTAACACAAATACTTCTAATTTTAAAAAGAAACACACGCCTTATATAAGAAACAATAAATAAATTAATTCATCATTAATCCACATGCAGTTACATATATACTATATGTACGAAGTTCAAAGGCGATCTCAAGGCGCATGCAACTGTAGGAATTGTTGAATCTCAGAAGGACATCACTACAATTTGCACCTTCGATATATCTTGAGCTTTAAATGCTCTGTTTGTGTAATTTAGGCAGTCGACCGTTTCTTTTGCTTATACCACACACAATTGACATACTTTTGTCGAATATTATTAGATTTTAAGGGATATTTAGTGATTATTTTTCGTCTCTCATGCCGGATTCATAATTTGGTCACTCAATCAATCTTAATACAACGTCACTCATCAAATACTACAGCAATTATATATTGTATTGATTATGGAGTTTATGGTAATTTGATAGTGAACTTCGCGTCTTATTGTCACACCCCAAAATAAATGAATCGGGTTAGGGGTGTTAATCCCGCCACGTACGCACGACGAGACGTACGTACGAAAGGCTGAATGAATAAAATAATATAAATCTCAGAACAAACAAAACAATAATAAATATAAATACATGACCACACAGTCCAGAATGAACAAAGAAAATACAACGTCTACATAGGCGGGGGCTAGCTCCATCGGAATGGGCAGCAATCTCTCAAATAAAACCCAAAAGAAGGAAATAAGACTCAAAAACCCGATGGATCCTATCCAACTACCCGACTCACTTGCAAATGCGGCGAAGCATCTCTGTCATCGCGCAGGACTGCACCTAGCACTCTCATCAAAACTCGAGCCCATACCTGTAAACCTGGATCCCACAACCACCGTGGAAACGTGAGTAATTTTATATATTACTCAGTACGGATTTAGATCCAGCCTTAAGATTTGATCTTCTTTCCTAGACTGGACCCAAATACCGATACCGAATTTTTAAATGCATTAAATTATTTAAATATATGTTAATGTATCATTATTTTATACATTTCGGACACCTCTACATGAATGACATGAAATGACAATTAACCCTGAAATAGAAAATCTGTGGAAATAGTAATATAATATAAATATAAGGTACGAGAAAACAAACACCCGAAATAAATATCCCAATGTGCAAATCACCAGATCTATCCCAAGCGGGCGCCACCAGCGTCCCAACTTACGAACTTGGGCCTTGCCTAAGCGGGCGCCACCAGCGACCCAACTTACGAACTTAGGACTTTGTGTTTATGCGGCGCCAATGTCGCATAAACGGCAATTCGGGCTCCCGAGGCGATAACGCCCTAGGAGAGTGAGCGTGCATAAGCACGTACTCTGGTCTGCTAAATCTGGTAATTCACCTTACAAAATAAAAGCAAGTGGATAATTATGTCTTCAGTTGCCATATCGCCAAAGGAGATAACTACTCGTGAATTAACAAATCGAAATCAAATGGGAGCCTACACTGTACCAACCAAGGGTCAGAGGACCGCATCCCGTAAAAGTATCAAAACGAAATATAACAAATGGGAGCCTACACTGTACCCACTAAGGCCAGTGGACCGCATCCCGACTTTCTCTGTACCAACTACGGGCCAAAGGAGAAAGCCCTTCGGACAATATTAGGATCCTAAATACGCCGGATAAATATAATAATATAATATCACGAACTAGATTCCAGTCTCGGATATGGCCGCCCACACTAAACACTGAAGTACACGGTATCCTAAAACGCTCAACTTTGGATTAAAAATCTAATCATATTAAGAATAATAAAAATATAATATTGATCAAAGAAAAACACTCTGACACAGCCGAACCCGCCAAATGACGGGATCAGTGGATAATCCGACAGGCACAGATGCGCAGTACATATACAGACCGGTGGGTCCCACGGGCCTATGGGTCACCGTACGTAACCACAACGGTCTGGTTATGCAAGGCAACTTAGACTGGAATTTACCCGGTCCGCCTCTCAGCACTCCCATACATTTAATGCATGATTAACTACCTGACTAAATTAATAATTAGTGATAGTAATAATATTTTCCTAATAATTATAATCTACAACTTAAATTATTTAAGTCTATCTGATCCTATCTCGGGACTATTTCCCGAACCCTACTCCTATCCTGTCTACGTGCAGTATGACATGATATGACATGTAAATGCGGGTATGTCTCAAATATGCTGGTCAATTTACCGGATGCAAATGACAAGTCAATTTTGGTCTCTAATCAAAATTTGGTCGAAAGTACCGCAATTCAGATTTATTTTAAAAACACTTTATTTTCGGTTTGGGTTCCTAATTCTGAAGAAAGAAGATGAATCCCAGGAAACCGTACCTGAGAGTGTTGGTGAGGATCACGGAGTCGCTCTACTCTGGAGGTAGAACACCGGCCTCGGGGTCGGTGTCTGCGTACGTCTGGTCGGGGGCGACCTCGTACTCCGCGAGTGAATCCGAGTCGACAGTATCACCTATTTTAATTAGACGCTTATTAGCTTTACTTGATTTACTTAACATTTAATAATTTATTTAGATTGATAATTAATTTAAACGGTTGTTCGGGTGTTATCGTTTTTCCTTGCAAATTTCGGCAGCATTCCTGCTGCATCTATGCGGTGTCGGAAATTTTAGTTGTTCGCATATTGATTTTGTTAACTTATGATTATCGTTCCAGATCGTTTTTATACGTTCATTCTTTATTTTAGTTTCGAGTTTATGGATTTTAATTTCTAAGCCAATTATTTAAAATAGAGAAATTGATTAATATATATAATTTAAAAACCTAAATTATTATTATAATTTAAGTTATTATTTTATAACTCTTAATTATTTATAATTTATTATTTGATTATGTTTTATTTTCGTTATACTAATATTATTGTTATAATTTAGAGATTATATTTATTTGAGTAACGTAACTAATTTAATTTACTTAATGTTATCCTTAATTGACTTGATTATAATTAGGATAATTAATTTGTTAGAAATAGAGAAATTGATTAATATATAATATTATATAATTGATATTGTTCTTATTTATAATAGATAAATTGATTATTAGGCTTTATAAATTAGAAAAATAATTTTAAAATTAAAGTAAAATAAAAAGGGTTAAAAAGAAATAGATAAAATAAAATAAAGAAAAATGAATAAATAAAAACAAAATAAAGAAAGTTATTATATTAATACGTGTTGGTGTTTTAATGTTCGGGATCATACGCTGACTACCAAATCGTTGGCGCCAATGCACCGATATCCCGAATCGGGGGCAGTCAGGGAATTTAATCATTTCCCGCTCTTTAAGTTTACGTTATTAATAATGGATACCGCCAAACCTTTCGGGGCGGCTTCCAATTTAACAAACACATTTCTAAATCATTCACTTTATTATCTTACGACTTTTAAATATTGGGCCTTATATTATTTTGTTAATCCTAATTATATTTAAGTTAATTAAGGCCCATTTGTTGGCCCAATATAATTTCATGGTAAATCTTATTCCTATTTATGTATGGGCCTACATTAATTTCCTACCAACTTATCCAAATCCAGCATTCCATGTTATAACTTAGCCCATATACCAATTTAAATTCCTAAATCCAACATTTTCATACAGCCCACCATAATTAGCAGAGGGAAAACAGGGTCATCTACCAGCAACAAGGCCAACGTGACCAAGCAAAATTTCAAGGGCGACAGAGGATAACTCAGCTCAGAGTTAGGGACAACATGAAACCAGCAAATGATAACACACACCACACAAGACAGGCCAAGAATTTTCAAAACCAGATAAGTATAGGGCAACCAGAGGGCAGTGTAAGGGCACTAGTGATTTGAGGGGGAGAGGGCCCATAGGTAACAGACAGGAAACCAGCATAGAACAACAAGTAGCCAACAACTCAGTGGTAACAAGAATCAATCAGTAAGACAACAGCACCAAACAAGACAACCTCACCCATTACCAGTATACTACGTTACACCATTTCAAACCAGCAAGCAGTAATGGGACAAACCAGCCAATAGTATCAGATCGAAGGGGCAACAACAACAAGAGCTCAGGACTGGTACAGTCATTACAACCCAGCAAAATAACCCAGGCAAAGATCAGATATTAGAGGGAGAGCCTCGCATCACTGGTACCTACTGGTACCAGTGTACCAAGGTTCACCAGAGCCAAACTACCAGTCAGCCGAATAATCAGGCCCTCTAAAAAGCACACCAGTATAGAATGTAATAACTCCAACAACCCATTATAGAACCAGGTTCACAAATAGCAACAGCCCCAAAACAACAGAAGCCACTCTAGGGCTTATCAACCCGCAATAACAGATACAACAACACCAAGCACAGACAGTAAGGCACGATGGCCAGCGACAAAATGAGAGATATTGCACAACTCACAGACCAACACACAAAGAGGAAAAAGGGACTTAGGGTTTTGTTTACCAGAGCAAAAAGGGCCAACGGGCAGCAAAGGCCGAGCAAGAAACAGAATAAGGAGGTGGAGTCCTCCAAATCAAAGCGCGGCCACCACCCTCCTCCCTTCCCTCTTAACTTGCAAATCGATAACAATGGATATTTCTGTTCGCAACAATCTGTCTATTCTCAACGCATGAGTGCCAAAAAGGGGGAGGGGAGGAAGGTGCACGCACGGCTTTATAGAGGAACGGCCAAAAAGCTCGGGTCTAGGGCAAGTCAAGAGTGTTCGGTAAGAGATGACAAGGGACAGTGTGAAGTGACAAGCATGGTGCGAGAGACGACGAAAACCCGGCTCTTCCAAGGGGGGGGGGTCAGAGAAGTGGCATAGGCATCGAGTGCCGCCGTGAGTGGAAAAGAGGGTGACAGAAGAGGGGACCACGGAAGTGAGAGTTTCGAGGAGAGGAAGGCGAAACCAGAGAGGGAAATGGCGGAACCTTTGAGTGGTTTCTGGCGACGGAAGCAAGGAGGTGGGAGAGAGAGAGAGACCGAAGAGAGGAAACAACGGGCGTGAACGAAAAGAAAGGAGGGAGAGAGAGCGGCGCCATAATGGCGAAGAGACCGAAGAGACGGGGAGCGGGAGAGAAGAGAGAGAAAAAAAAAGGGTGGGTAATAAATGCGGCGTTAAATGAAGAGAGAGAGAAGAGTGGAAGGAGAGGATTTTATGTGGCCGAGGTTTGCGGCCAATCGTGTGGCAATTTTAATTCCGCTAAATCTTAGTGATTTAAATTTTTGGGTACTTCTATACTTTGTTATTGTAATCCTTCTTAATTATTGGTTAAATCCCAATAGAGTTAAATCATAATCCTTATGAATGTTTCGGTTATATATATGTATAACTACATGTACATATATATATATTTCACTAACGAAATTCTTTAATTTAACTTTATTTATTTAAAATTTGTAACATAAAATAATTAGATTAAATTATTATGGTTTAGTTTTATTATTTACTTAATTATTCATATATATATTTTTCATTAACCATTGAGTTAAGTTATTCATTAAATTACGTTATATCATTTTAAATTTTTAACTTGATTATCATTATTTCTAAATAAACTTCGCGTTTTAACACTTATGGTCAAAGAACATGTTACGATCGGAGAGCTTTCTCTTATTTATTAGAAAAGTATATACATAGAAGGTTTTAAGTTAAGAGATGCATTAATAAAATATTGTAACATGAAATAATGTTGAATTACAAATTAATTATGTGATGCATGCTTACATTTATTTGAACACTAGATATGATAATATTATAGACAAACTAATTATTATCTATATATAGAGCATGCATTATTTCCATTTTGGAATCGCATCAACAAGTTACATCCCTCTTGTGTCACACAATGGCATCAGCGCTGTCGACATATCAGCAATTTTATTTTTCTTAATATATCGTCCACAATTAAGCATTGGCAAATTAACATTGCCAATTTTTTTGGTACATAATTAACTCTTGTTATAAAAAGCTTAATTCGTACTTGCTGAAATAACCAAACATTAGTATATGTCAAACGATGGTACTAATTATAGGCAACATAATTTTTGACAAGAGAAAGTGTTTCATATAACTCGTTGAAATTAATCAAACTAAAACTCCAATATATATATATATATAGAGAGAGAGAGATATAGACTATTGTGAAAATATTTGCATTTCAGCCGATATGCAAACATAGTAAAAAATAAATTTTAAAATATCAAAAATTTTAATTTATAATTTTCATTAAATTCTTCATATGAAAACCTTATAGGATATAAAAATTTTAAGTATATTGAGTTTTTTAAGTCACTCTTTTAAATTAAAAAAACAACACAAACATTGAATATTATTTTAAGGCTATTTTTTTTAAAAAATTCAAAAGAGTAGGTTAAAAAACTCAAAATGCTTCATTTTTTTATATTTCACGAGGTTTTCATATGAAAAATTTAATGAAAACCATAAATTAAAAAAAATAGATTTTAAAATATTTTTTTATGTGTTTGCATATCGACTGAAATACAAACGTTTTCATAATAGTATATATATATATATATATATATATAGAGAGAGAGAGAGAGAGAGACTTTGTCTATTGTGCTTCCAATATCACTTCGACCGAAATGCTACCAATCCAAATTTTAATTTTTCACGCTTGAAATTTTAATTTAAGTAGCTCAATAAAATCTTTATATCATAACTTTATAGAATACTAATTTTTATCATGTTTGAAATTAATTTACTATACTTAATAATTTTTAAAAGATAGCCCTAAAATGATAGAAAAAATAATAAAATTTGTATGTTAAAAATGCTTACTTTTTAAAAATCATTAAGCATAGTAAATTAATTCCAAATATGATAAAAATTAGTATTCTATAAGATATAATATAAAGAATTTATTGAGCTACTTAAATTGAAATTTTGAGAATGAAAAATTAAAATTTGGACTGATAGCGTTTCGACTAAAGTGCTACTGGAAGCACAATAGACAAACTCTCTCTCTCTCTCTCTCTCTCTATATATATATATATATATGGGAGAAGGGATCACTTAGACAATGGATCTTCAAATAAATATGAAATAAATCTTAAAATATAAAAAACCTTATGTATATGTTCTTCTCCTTATAGATTGATGGTGATTCAAATTTTATGTAATTTCATTATCATTTAATAGTCCATCAAAAACTGTTAAATTAAAATCGTTGCAAAGTGCATGATGTTTTGATGGTCTTTGATGGACTAGCAAACAATAATAAAATTACATAAAATTTTAATCACAATCAATTTATAAGTAGAAGAATATATCAATAAGTTTTTTCTATTTTTAAGATTTTTTATATTTATTTGGAGATCTATTGTCAAGATTATCAGCATAACTCGTTGTCAAGGGATCCCTTTAATTTTTTAAAATGATGTTCAAGTCACCGTTTTATTTGTTCAAGTCCCTTTATATTTATTTGGAGATCTTTTTTAAGTCACCGTTTTTAATTTTTTAAAATGATGTTCAAGTATTGAATATATTATTATTATTATTTTTAGAGCTGATTTTAAAAAATTAAAAACGATGACTTAAAAAACTCAAAACGCTCCAAAGTTTTGCATCCCATGAGATTTTCATATAAAGAATTTAATGAGAATGATAAATTAAAATTTCGAGATGATTTGATATGTTTTTTGAGTTAAGCTCACGGAAAGCCTCCGTGAGGTTAAGCTCACGGTATCTCTACTATATATATATATATATATATGATAAATTAAACTATCCAGTGTGATATGACATTAATGCACTATGTTGTTGAAGCGTAAGTAAACAAATCTCACTCTATTTCTAAGTTGAAGATACAGTTTTTTTTTATATAATAATTCTAATAATTATATTATTAATAATAAGAGTGGTAAAAGTAAAATTTAAAATCTACGAATGGCAGCGCGCCACTGACAGTGGCGCAGAGCAAATACGTCACTGTCAGTGATATTTTTGTGTAAAATAGTGTAAACGCGTCATTAAAAGTAGCGCATTTTCTCTTGCTCATCCTGATCACAATCCATTACCTTTGGATCAACATCTACTGCTACCAAAGAAGCCACTGCTAGTGGCGCGTTTATAAAGACGTCACTGCCAATGTCGCACTGTCATTCATAGATTTCAAATTTTACTTTTATCACTCTTATTATTAATAATATAATTATTATAATTATTATATACAAAAAAATTGGTGAAGATACTGGTTTTTACGGGTTGGACGGGTCGCAACGGGCCCAAAACGGGTTGGGTCTAGTATGATTTTTTTTTATTTTTTTGCCCACGCCCATACTAGACCCGCCGGTTCTAACGGGTCATAGGTCTGACGGGTTGAATCACGGATCAGGACGGGTTGGATCGCAGCTACGGGTTCCACGAATCGGATCGCGGCCACAGATTCCGCGGATCAGGTCTGACCTGTCCGGATTTTTTTTACAACACTACTTTTTATTATCTTTCTGAAAATAAAAAAAAATATGAGTGATTATAGTAATTAGCACGACAAACCATTGTACTGGTACTGGGTGTTTAAAAAAAATAAAAGACTGATAGGCGTACTAGTGTGGAAAAGAACTCCCGAGTCCCAACATGATATTGTACACAAAGAGGCAAAGATTAGAGAAAAACAGCTGTATGCCATTACTTATGTCTGTGCAAATTGCATTTGCCATTACTTAAAGAGAAAATTGCAAATAATTTTTTTCTCTTTAATTAAAACATTTCATTTTAGAATGTTTTCATTCTTACAATATTAAAGTATTAATAATTAAGTTTCAAAAGTTTATATACATGAATGGTGAACCCTTGAAATAATTTATTTTGATAACCTTAACAACCAACTTTACATAAATTCTTATAAAATCTTAAAAGTAAAAAAAAAATGTAAGCATATTTTTAAACTTATGAATTGAATGTGTTTCAAATTTCATATAATTTTGATATCATTTAATATGTCATTAAAGATCATTAAATTTAAATCATTAAGTTTGACATACATTTTTTATGATTTTAAAAAAAATCAAATGACAACCAGAATGCATGAAATTTGAAATACAATCAATTCATGAGCTTAAGAATATGTTTATAAAGTATTTTCTCCATTTTTAAGATTTTTCATTAATTTATATAAAATTGGTTGTCAAGATTGTAAAAATAAATGGTTGTCAAGGCCATGCAATATATTAATTCCTAATTAATTAGTTTGACGAAGTTAAAATTTAGTTTCAACGCGTTAATTGAGAAAATTAGCACAAACTCACTTTCCCTATTCTTTGAATCTGTCATGCACCGCTGTTTACAGAGGAGCAAATTATTAATCAAATCAATACTCTTTAATGTCTTTCTTATCTGTCTGGTGCTATATTAATCTATAATATATATACTCATGGAAGCAAAGAACAGAAAAGTGCCCGCAGACACAATACAATATAATTTTTATATTAGAAAAAAATCCGCACATAAACAATATTAATGTAAATTTGATAAGAGATGCTGAATATTACTGTATTAGTTTTCTCAAAGTAATAATCATCCAATTATTCAAGATTAAACCTTAGGGATGGATAAGCGACAAAACTCCGCACGTGAGAGTGTCATTCTATTCAAATAAAATCTAAGCTTGTCTAATACTTATTGTTTTATTTGATTATGTTCAATTAATTCATAAAAAGTAGTTTAGTTTATTTAATTGGAATTAATAAATTAAATTGTGATTGTATTTATTAAAAGCCTCAATAAATAAATATTGAAAAATATTACAGCATAAAGTGGGTACATATTTAGTATTTACTCACTTAAAAAAATTAATTCGATGAGGTGATTATTTTAAATTTTAATAAGTAGAGAAAAAAAACTACTTCACTATTAAATCAATGAAGATGTTTATATTATTTGTAAGGGAAGTGAAAAAAAAAACCCGAGATCTTTAGTCGATTTGCTAATTTAGTAAAATGGTTATAATAACAAATATTTTACATCGACCGTAAAAAATGGCCGGTCTACTTCATTGCGGGAGCATCTTCTATTTGGTTTGAGCGGAACTCAAGAATTTTCAGAAATGTTGAGGCACAGACACAGAGTTTAGTGCAGAGATGTATGTCAGAAGCGGCACAAATGGATGAATCATTGCTGATTATAATTGGTTTTGTCTTGCATTTTTTGGTGTTGTTAAGTGAGCAGATAAATGTTTTACATCTCTGAAATTGAAATTGTAGATGTGACATTATTACCAGTGAAATTGAGTGGAAATTTATGAGCTGGACAGAATATAAACTATGATTAGACCTAGTAATTTAATTACTTTAAATCTCAAGTATATTTATATTTTTTTATTGGAAAAACCAAGGGCGGATCAATGCATACAGTTGTCCCTTAGATTTTGAAAAATAGCACTTTTAGATAATACTTTTGATAATCCGCTCCTAGTTGGAATTTTTTTTGCCCCTCTGAATTGTTTGATTATGTTTATAGAGAAAAAAATTATTTAATATCGGGCATATTGAAATAATTATATAAAAATTTTAAAATACGAAGTTTCATAGAGAAAACTTTCATCATCAACTCGATTATTTATTACTTTAAATTTTATTTTGTTATTATTTTTAATATGTAAAAGAATATTATTTTGATAGTTTTTTATTAGATAAAAATATATATTAAATTATTATTATTTATTTAATATTTAATTAGTTAATGTGTTTGAACTTAATAAGTTATTACAATCTGATAATTGGCCCTATGACCGAAATTTTGCATCCGCCTATGTGAAAGATCCGCCGTGATGAAATGAAGATACACTGGAGTCTTAACATAAAATTTAATTAAGAAACTGATAAAAGGAAAGTATATTTACGTCAATTAAACTCCGATACATGATAGATTTTGTTTGATGTCAATTCGTACCGGTGTAATACTAAGCTCAGTGGCTCTGTACCATTCCGATACTGAGTCAGTAGTTGTACTAATATTAATTTGTGGCTTTTTCAGGTACTTATACACAAAATGCACTTAATACTTGGCTATGATTATGAGGCGCATGTCACGACTAAAATGTTTTTCAAGAGGTCAAAGAATTCAAATTTTTATGGAATCAGAACTAAAAATTTGAGAGTAAGACTTTCAAATTCTTATAAAAAAAAAGAAAATAAAAATAGTCATATTACCTGTCAGAGCAATTGAAAAGCAAACGTTGAAAGATTGGGTTGTTTCTATAGAAAGAATGAGCCGAGTTTTGGGCTAGGGTTGTAAACGTGTAGTAAAATATTTAATTTTATCTGTGATCTGATTTGAAAAATAATAAAAATTATTTGATTCGTATTCATATCTGAAAAAAATTGTATTTGTATCTGTATCTGAAAATTTTTAACGAATATGAATACGGTTTGATTATTATCTATCCGTAACCGTCCATTTAATTATTATTCGTCAATATCCGACATTATCCAAAAGTATCCGATCCAATATTATCCGATTTTATCCGGAAAAAATCTCATTATGTGTTTTTAATTATATTTTTCGCATACATTATAAATCTAATTAATTTTATATATAATTTGTGCTAATGTATCATTTTTTTAATAATTCATTTGAACTATTAATATAATGATAATTAATATTTATTAATGATATATATAATATTTTTACTTATTCAAAATATATTTATATTTATATATGTATCCGTCTGATATCTGATTCGTATTCAATATCCGTTGAATATCCAATCTGTATTTATATCTAAGATTATTCGTATCCGAATCCATATCTAAAAAATTATAACAAATATAAATACACTAAAAACATTATTCCTCCATATCCGATGCGTTTGCAACCTACTCGCAGGCCGACATTGCGTGCCAAGAATAAAAGTAAACAAACAAAATGAAATTAACCATCTCCAGTTTCAAGAAATAAAATGCAATCTTTAATTTCGTTGGATTCAATGGTTTAGATTAAAAACTGGTAGGATTTCTGGCATCAAAACTCATAAACCGTTATAGAGAGAGAATAAGAGAACATAAAATCCGAACCATGAACTTTTAAACTCGCCGAGCGTAACCTTACACGACCACCAATCTCTTCCAATCAGCAGAGATCCGACCCAACTTTGAAGAATTAGTTAAAGAAAAGAAAATCTGAAGATTTATCAGTCACAGACAAACTTGAGGGAAGAATCTGCGTGTATCGGACACCTGTACCAGGTGAATCTCTTCGATTCAAGCTTTTCTTTTCGCCCAAATCCAAACCGCAGCCAATAATGGCTATTGCTTGCTATGGTATAATGTCCGAATTTAAGATTTGAGGGGGGGGGGGGGGGGGGGGGGTATTGAGTACTTTGGAGTTTGGAAAACCAGTTCCTAGTTTATGGTAATTCCATGCAATTTTCCAACATATTAACTCTACCATTTGCTACAGCTTCAATGGCATTGAAACATGAAATGAGGCAGTGACATCTCTTTGAAAGATTCTTAATTCACTCATTCATGCAAGGGAGATATTATGCATCTAAAATAATTTGGAAGGAGCTAAAACCAATGATTCTAAAGAGGATCAGAAGCCGAGCAATAGACTACCCAGTAAGGTGTATGGTACCGGTGGCAGAGGAGGTGCTTAGAGCATGAGAAACATTGATAAAAGGTGTTTCAGCTATACTCCAAGTTGTTCCTATGAAGTCATGCGAGTAAGATAAACTGACATGTCAGCTCCTTCTTTTCTATTTTGAAGTCCACTGGAAAAGTAGGATGAATATTACATTTGAATTATTGTGTATTAACTATATTTCCGGTAAAAATTACTGAATATCAATATGGATTCTCTTAGAAACATATTGCAATCTTAGCTGGTTGCCTGGTTGGCATATATCGATGTGTATGTACCAGTGTTCTGGACTTGCATGATACCAAGTTGATAATCGTGTATGATTGATTTTACTTCTACATTTGAATTATTACTCTTAGAAACCAACATTTGTTTTTCTTTTTTCTGGGCAGGCACTTTTATTTCTTATTTTTGGGGCAGGGGCCCTGGGGGGGCTGCAGTAGATGAAAAATGGGGGTCAGCTTACCTCCATTGGTTCAATATGCTTCGGCCAATTTTCACCATAGAGAATGCTGAATAAAACAGAAATTAAGTTCAAAAGAAAATAATGAACTTTATGATTATGTAATAGACCTAATTGGAGTGGTGCAGGAACCCTACAGGGTCTAGAAGCAGTACACAGGTCATAACTCATATCCACCACTTGTTTTCAGTTGCTATAGTTTTGTGGCTCTCCATTCCATACAGTTAAATTGTTTTGTCTGGTATTATGTCATGTAAGTTTATTCTGTGCTTAGTACCGAGTCTTGAATTGCTATTGAAAATTTGCAAAATTTATGTGAACAAATGATCTAATCTTTGACAACTCAAGAAGTTTGAATAAAATTCTGCTTTTGATATACCAGTTCAGAACAATTTTATCATTTTTATTGTGTTGTGTTCCAGGTTTTGCCCTAAGTGTATGTGGGTGAGACAGGTCATTTACGCTGTGCTCCCGAAATTCGGCGGAAAGGAAGATAATGGAATGGAAAATACGGTGAGAGCGGAGAGGGTTACATTTCTAAACCTTCAAATCGGGTGTGAAAATTTTGGCCGAAAATCAACGCGCGAGTCTCCTCGTTCACCCTTCTTCTCCCTCTCTCACCTTCTTCATTTTTTGCTCGGGCGCAAGGTGCTAATCGATTTTTCTCCGCTTTGTCTTTCCCTTCCACTCCGTCACTCGCTCTTCCCTTCTCTGGAGCAAAGCGTTAATGAAAACGTATCCGGGTTTCAAGCAGCTGGCAAAGAACCTGCCTCACAAGTGGAACCAAGCCCAATTAATTGACATCCTGGTACCAGTTGAGACCTACCACCTTACAGACCCCTTCCAACCCGAAGCTATAAACCATGACCAGCGTTTCAATTTCACTCGCATCCCTGCTGTTTTAGAGCTTTTCTACCAGGCTGGTGCTGCTGACCTCCCTGAAGATCTCTTTGACATGCATAGCTCCCACATGGCAGACCAAGAAGATCACTTTAATTTAAATCTCTCCATCTCTCTCTATGCTGGGAAAGCATGGGTCCCACCAAGGTTTCCTATGCTATGAGGCTAGCACTGATTTCCTGGAGGACATGGAAAAACAGGAACAGATAATTTTGTCACCGTCATCTACAAGAGAAATCTTTCCTTAGCAAACTTGACCTTGGAAGCTTGGGAGACGCTTAGACTATAATGCAAAGGTTTGTCATGTTGGAATAATGGAAGGATAAACAAATACACTAACAAATAATTTCTGCTGAAAACTCTCTTGTTAATTCATTATATATTAGAGACATACAATTGTATAATGTTCTATGATTTATATAGCATAGAACTTAAATTAATTCTACTACATTCCTAAAATATCATCCACTACTTCTTATAAATTATCCCACTAATTCCATTACTTTCTAAATATAATTGCTACTAATTTTGACTCTTGTCTTTCCTAAAATAACCTTATAATCATTCTATCTTTGCTGAAATTAGTTTTACTAAAAATAATTTCCTAAATAAAAATATTTTAAAAATATATTTTGAATCAATTCTCAACACTCCCCCTTGATTCAAAATTTCGAACTCCAAGTTTGTTTTTCTTTCGTAGACTTATTTGTTGATGATTGTTTCCATTAGAATTGACAAGTGCCGTCTTTTTTTTCCTTCTTTTGGCTCTTGACCTCCTCTTCCTTCTTTTGGCTCTTGGTCTTTTAATCAGTTTTTTTTTTAATATTCACAACCTTCTTAGTAGTGCTAGTCCGGCCCTTTTTTGGCGCTGAACCCAACTCAGGAATCGGTGTATTTGAATCAGGCTCATCATATTTTGATTCAGCTTTTTTAGCCTTGGTAGATTTCTTGATGACACTAAATATGTGCTTTGTCTTCTTCTTCGATGAAGATGACTCCTCTATAACAAACTCTTCATTACAATTAACCATTGGAGTAGGTGTCACCTCCTCATTTTTGGCCGCACTCACAACTTTCTCTGGACCTTTAGCCTCATGATCTTGCATAAATCTTGATAAACTAGATACATTATTTGTTCCTTGGTCAGATGTAAAATGTGTCAATTGCCTCTCTTGTGATAGTAGAAGCTCTTCAACAATAGTCGGAGGAGATTCAAGCTTGCCTCCAAACTCTCTGATATCGCTTGCATCAATTTTGTCAATCAAATTGCTTATCATGAAGAGAGTTGGTTGTTTATCTTTCTCTTTTGCATAATTTGCTTGGCTTTCTTCTCTTTGTTTATTGTAGAAATCTGCTTGATTGCTTCTTCCTTGATCTCTACCTCCTCTATCGGAGTTAGTCCGTCCTCTGCTGGGATTGTAACCGTCTCTTGATGACTCTCCTTCATGTAAAAAGCCTTCTCATTGTCTTTATTTTTTATCTTTAACATCCTTGATTCATGAGTCTGTAATGACCCCATGAGTTCATCAAAGAAATAAACGTCTAGATTTTTGGACTCTTCTATTACTACTACCACATGATCGAATTTGGACGTTAGACTTCTCAACACCTTTGTCACCACAATCTTCTCATCCATGGTGTCTCCAAATATTCTGATTTGATTGACCACCATTTGTACTCTTAAAAGGAAAACTTGTATTGTTTCTTCCTTGTTTATGTTTCAAAGTCTCTGCGTAGGTCTTGAAGTTTGATTGTCATGACTCAAATACTCCTTTGAAATGCTATTTTTAGGTTGTGCCAGAGAAGATTTTGTGGCACAGGCGACCACAGGATCCTGCTGTGCTTGAGGATAATGGAAAGGATTTTTATGGTCATGCCTCAGCTGTGGTTGAAATTTGTGCACAAGCTGGTGCAGAAGTGCCTGAAAAGTACTTATGCATGATGAAAACGCATGTATCACCGACAAAAATGTAGTTGTACCAGACATTCTTTCATCTAGGGTTATAGAGAACCACCATTTATGGAAAAAAGAAATTAAAAGAAGGGCAGTTTTTCTTTATTTGAAAGATGCCGCTAATCTGCTCAAGAGGAAAGAGTCTGAGCAACTGTAGTTTAGTTGGTGGATACTTGGTACAAATATTCTGTATGCATATGATGTATACCGGTTCAATTTTGTAGGTTGATAGATTCTGTGGATTCGTTTAAAAAAATTTAGCCAAAATTAGGCCTCTAAATCCAAAGAATGGATGCTATATGTAAAATAATTTGCAATAATTATAATTTTTGTATCGCCTTCCCAAATTAGTTACATTTTTATGACATTGAGCTTGCTTGCAATAGGCTTAAAAATACAAAAAGAGTTCAAAGAGAAGGTGGTGGTCAATGGGAACCGTAGCCTCTGCGGAGATTTTGTGGTGGAGATTTGAATAGTTTATTTTAATCCGAACGGTTATGGAGAAATCTAAATATAAATTTGGATGCACACAAATTCATTATTATAAAATCAGAATCGTTAATCAGTGATCTAACGGTTCACAATAAAAAAATCTCCATAACTCTTAAAAAAAGAATCTCTGCAGAGGATACCATTTCGTTGTCAATGAGGATGAGGCAATGATAAGCTCCTTTTGCAACAAATGTCATCATTTCAGCAATCCTCCAAATTCCAATTCTCCTGTCCCATGAGCTATGATCTCACACTCAGTCATCATTTCACATGTGAGAATTGAGATGCCTCATCCTCATTGACAATGTCAAATTGTCAATGACAACCACCTTCTGGTTGAATCTGGCTAGAGACATCAGACAATCTGACTGAGGAATCTAAGATCCGCGAGGAATAAATCTAACGGAGGTGATTAAATCCGTATAGATCTTCTCAATGCTTTCGACATAATATTTTCCTTAAACCCGGGTCATCATTGTATTAATGTGTGAGCTTCTCGTTTCAATCGCTAAAGCCCCTGTTCGATCTGAATGCTACTGTCATGGTCTTCCTGTTTTCACTAAACCTGATTTCTAGAAGTATTTAACCGTTCGGTGTTGTTCTGAAAAACTACGATCTGCGAAAATTCATGAAAATTCTAACTAACGAGGGTTTTTCTAAGTTTTTAAATATATCATATTGTTACTTTATTTTTTATTATTAATTTTGTTTAATTTTTTTATGATTTAAAGGGTCAATATATAATTTATCTTTCTCTTCATTTAAAGTAGAGTGGGGATCCATTGACAATGGATTATTTTGACAACTTAATGAACCTCTAAATAAATTAAAAAAAATTTATAGATGTGTTCTTCTACTTTTAGATTGATAGTCATTCAAATTTTACGTAATTTCATTATCGTTTGATAGTTCATCAAAGACCATTAATTTGGAACCGTTGTAAATTATATGAAAATTTTATGGTCTTTGATGGACTATCAAACGATAATGAAATTGCATGAAATTTGAATGACCATCAATCTAAAGGTAGAAGAACACATATATAATTTTTTTTTTCCATTTTTAAGATTTTTTTTGTATTTATTTAGAGGTTCATTGTCAAGGTTATAAAAATAGCCCATTATCAACCGATCATTTCTCTTTAAAGTAATATATATGATATACTTCAAGTAAAACTTAACTTTTAAAATGATTTTTCATATGATTCTTTATAAATTATCATATATTTAATTTTATTATTTATTATTATAATAATAATTATTATAACTATCATTATTATTTAGCATTTAAAAATATTATGTTTAAGTTTTTATTTAATGTAAAATTTTATTAAATATATTTAAAACTTATATTGTTAATTTATTTATTTGAGAACTATAGATCAAATTGCAGCTCTAATTTATAAAGAAAGCTGGAACCTAATTTTTAGTTGGCTTTGTTGATGTCCTCTCCGTGCACTAACACATATTTGTTTTTTTTTTTTGAGGAAAAATATATTTATTATTGTTAACTAAAGATTCACAAATATAATTAATTACACCTCCCAAATTAGACATCACACAACTATAATTAGAAAAAGAAAAACAGTCAATTTAAAAAAAAGATCAGTTGATCCACGTTTCATTACCATTAAAAGATTAATCAAAATATATTTTTTTAGTAAAGATAAGAGTCAATTACTTATCTTAATTATTATGTTTATAAAGGATCATCCATCTGAATTTCAAACCTATAATCTCCCACACAAAGGCCCTTTTTTTAATTACTAAATCAAATATCGGTTCTCAAAATGATCAAAATAATTTTGAATTTTGATTTTGTTATATATAACCAATTTTATTTCAAAATAAGTTTAAATAAATAGACAATATAAAATGATATTTTATTTACTATATTTGTTTATTATTACATTTCATTACTATTTTCAACTAAATTTCACATAAATAACATTATAAAATAACTTT
>CAXKVV010000711.1:0-24456 GCA_964058805.1 Schoenoplectus triqueter
GTAATAAACGTTTCAATATCAACTAGCTATATACCCGCGCGTTGCAGCATACTCTTTTATTTAAATATTAAAATATTATAAAATAAAAAAATTCATATTTATTTAATATTAAATTATAAATTCACCAAATTATAAAGAAAACCTATAATAAAGACTATATTTAATCTTGGATGAGATTTTTGCACAATATGAATTAATGATTCATAATTTTTATGGCAAGAAAAGTAAATTATTCTAACATATATTATCACCATTAATTTCTTATCAAATATACACAAGGTTTCTAAATAAAAAATAATAATATTATGGAAATAATAGTATTCAAGGGAAAGAAATGGAGAGAAAGAGGGGATCAATGGACACGATCACATACGTTCGATCAATCAAAAATAAATATTAGCCGTCTAATTGAGGAATAAAATGGGTATAATAAAAAATTACCATGACAAAAAATGAACTCTCCAATTCTTAGATGTTTTATATAATAGTATAGATAATATCAAGGGTGAGAGGTTTGTGGGAGTGTGACGTTTTTCTGAAAATGAGGTACATGATATACAACCTGAGAGTTTAAATTCTAATATTTCTAACACTGGATACAAGTTATCTGACATATGTAACAGGAGATACCACCTAAGCAGTTCAGATCAGATGAGGACATTGAAGGAAATTATTCAATCAGTAAATTTGTAACAATCGAACACTTGTCCAAACCTCTGAAGGAATTTAATGTTAGTCTGACCTCGATTCGCATTCCTGAAAGACTTGAGGAAGCAATGATCAATCCCAAGTGGTTGGAGGCTATGAAAATAGAGATGGAAGCTCTAAAGAAAAGTCATACATGGTAGTTAGTGGAGTTACCAAAGGGAAGAAAAATAGTTGGTTGTAAGTGGGTATTTATTGTAAAATATGGTCCAATTGATTTGATTGATCGGTATAAAATTAGATTAGTTATCAAAGAATTTACATAAACCTATGATATAAACTTTCAGAAAACTTTTTCATCGGTTGCTAAATTAAATATCATTAGAATTCTACTATCCCTTGCAGCAAATCTCGATTGGCCTTTATATCAGTTTGATGTGAAGAATGTATTCCTCCATGGTGACCTTAAAGAGGAAATCTACATGGATATTACATCAGGTTACCATTATTCTGGACCTCATCAGTTAGTGTGCAAATTAGAGAAGACCTTATATGAATTGAAACAATCACTTAGAGCATGGTTTGGCAGATTTTATAGTGCCATGAAAAAATATGGATACTTTCAAAGTAATTCTGACCATACTTTATTTTTTAGGAAAATACATGATAAGATAACAATCTTGATTATTTATG
This sequence comes from Schoenoplectus triqueter, assembly GCA_964058805.1. Taxonomy (NCBI): domain Eukaryota; kingdom Viridiplantae; phylum Streptophyta; class Magnoliopsida; order Poales; family Cyperaceae; genus Schoenoplectus; species Schoenoplectus triqueter. The sequence continues at coordinate 1,339 of CAXKVV010000711.1, forward strand.
TAGATGATATGATAATTACAGGTAATGATCAAGAAGAGATTAAACAATTGGAGGAAAGACTCTCAAATAAATTTGAAATGAAGGACCTAGACAGACTAAAATTTTTTCTCAGAATTGAGGTGGTAAGATCTAAAGAAGGTATATCTCTATCTCAACGAAAATATGTGTTAGACTTACTATCTGAAACTGGGATGCTAGATTGCAAACCAGTGGATACCCCATTCGTACAAAACCTTAAGTTAGGCATGTTTCCAGATCAAGTGCCAGCTAATAAAGAACAATATCAGCGGTTGGTTGGTAAGCTCATTTATTTATCTCATACTAGATCAGATATTGCATATGCGGTGAGTTCAGTAAGCCAGTTTATGCATGCTCCGAGTGAGCAGCATATGGAAGCCGTATTTCGAATTCTTAGATACTTGAAGGGCGCTCCTGGTAGAGGAATTTATTTTAAAAATAATGAACATCTAAGAGTAGAAGGATATACAGATTCAGATTAGGCAGGAGACATCACTGATCGAAAATCTATGTCAGGGTATTTCACATTTATTGGAGGAAATTTAGTAACTTGGAGAAGTAAAAAGCAAAAGGTAGTTGCTCTGTCCAGTGCTGAAGCAGAGTTTATTTGGCTAAGAAGAATCCTAAATGAACTCGGTTTCGGTCCAAGAAAAAATATAAAACTCTTTTGTGACAACAAGGCGACAATTGCTATATCTCAAAATCCCATACAACATGATTGTACAAAACACATAGAGGTGAGCAGACATTTCATACGACATAATCTCGAAAATAATATTATCTCCCTTCCATTTATGAGAATTGGTGAACAATTGGCTGATGTTCTAACCAAGGGAGTCTCAAGTGCAATTTTTCAAGATGCGATTGTCAAGTTGGGCATGACAAATATCTACGCACCAATTTGAGGGGGAGTGTTCGCGCATGAGTGGTCTAGGAGCACAGCTAGAGGTTACTATGTCTAGTGTAATATTAAAGATGAAATAAAATTTTATATGAAATAATTATAGAATTATGTGCTATAATAGAGCGTACCAGTTACCATATTCTCTTCTTACCATATATATATATTTTTTATATGTAGCTAATGATTCTCTACTTAGAGAGAAAATTGTAATAAATATTTCAGTAACAATAATATCTAGGGTGGGAGGTTTGTGGGAGTGTGGTGTTTTTCTAGTTTCTGTCAATAGTTCATATGATACCTTCATTTAATTAATAAACTAGCTACCACAAATGCTTAGGTTGAACAGCCGTGTGTTTGATTTCCATTCATAGTTTTCTATCTCTATTACTCCTTTCCTTTTCCTTCGGCTCTCCTCTTTCATGTTCTGTTCTTTTTCTTTTCAGTTCTTTGTTTCCTTTCCTTCCTTTCATTTTCTCTCTGACTTTTTTTTCATTTGCGAGAATAGAGTGTCAATGATATTTTTTTATCCATTTATCTGATTCATACCATATTCGATAAGATGAATATGAGTAAAAAAAATTTCGTTAACTTATTTGATATGAGTAAGGGTACGAATTTTATTTCGTTAAGTAAATGAGTAATAGTATAGATAAAGATCATTTCGTATTCATTTGCCCTATAGGTAAATTATTAAAAAAATAACTTATATTATTTTTAATATAATTATCTTGTGTAATATTTTTTATTTTGATAAATGAAATAAAAAATAGGTTATGGTGCTTTGTAAAGTATAAAAATGTTGTGTATTTTGCGCTCTATTTTTAATTTTAAGTCAGAAATGATCGATCCAAACCGCTCAATCTAATCTCCATATCAAAATCTATTAGTAAACCAAATTTTATATTTTTTAAAATTTATTTGCTATTTTTTTTGGATAGAGATAAAACTGTCATTTTTGAATGAACCATAATTCTCAGATCAAGTCATTTTCTCCTCACCAAAACAAATAGCAAAAAAATTCTAAAAAAAATATAAAATTTGATTTACTAATAGATTTTTATATAAAAATTAGATTGAACGATTCGGATCGATTATTTCTAACTTGAAATTAATAATAGAGCGCAAAATACATAACGTCTTTGTGCTTTGCAAAACATCATAATCGAACTCTCTCTATATATATATTTGATAAAGAAAAAATATTGGAGCGTGTAGATGGTTGGGTTGTTTTTTCTAATTATTTCTTACTCCCTTCCGTGAAACACAAGATTATTGGACAATAATTTGATCCAATTTTCTCGGTTTAAAAAAGTTGTAGAATTCGGCATGTGAAACATTTCTGTTTAATACGTTTTTTTAATATAATTTTGAAGTAATATGATGAACGAACTAATCGGCAATAGGCTTTTTTTATGGACTAGTGATAAAATCATAATATAATATTATATAATAACCATTGTCAAGTGGTCACTCACCTTCAAAAATGAGTTATTTTGATAATATTGATGATGGATTTTCAAATAAATTCAAATCCTAAAAATAAAAAAATTATAGATATATTTTTTACTTAATAATTTGACAGTGTTTTAAATTTCTTATAATTTTATTATTGCTTTACATCGGAGATCAGTGTACAGTAGCAAATTAAAAAAAAATTCGGATACATGTACCATAAATCGGAGCGAGAATATTGTCAAAGCAGCGGTGACTGATGGTGGGGGCCATGAAGAGCTTCCTTGCAAGATCTGATCCCCAATTAAATCAAAAGATTCAAAATCAGACCATCTGACTTAAATCTAAGGACATATGTTGTCTAGCTTAACTAATAACGGTTTACCAGGAATTATGGAACCAATTTGTACACAACATTAGATTTTTTTTAAATGATATTGGACTTATATGTTATTAATTATTGTATAACAGGTTTTATGTGTGAAATATATTTGACTGTATTAAATACCACTATTATTATATATTATAACACAAGTGGTTTCTCCTTTTCCTAAGAGACAAGCATATGCCGAAATCTAGTGATTAACTGTTAACATCTCCCTTAAATTGAGCTGTTGTCAACGCTGCAATCTTCAAAGTTACAGAAATGCCAAGAAATAGGCAAATAGGCAATATGCACAAAATAATAGAATACTGGCCATGCATGACTTCAAAACCCAAATCTCGGAATTAATCACTTTCCCTGAAAGCAATCAGACGAATATAATGTCATCCTGCAAACTATATATAGCCCAAATATTTCCACAAATTTCTACAACAAGCTCAAACCATTCATAGACACAAATATATACCCGGATACTTGTCAGTAAAATCATGTCACATTCTTTGATATCTCTACTACTCACAATAGTCTCAATCCATCTAATTTCATCTGTCATGGCAGGGTACAACATACTAGATTTCGGAGCTAAATCGGATGGCCAAACTGACTCGGCGAGTGCTTTACTGTCAGCATGGAAAAAATTTAGTAGGTCCTGTCACCTTTACAGGACCCTGTGCCAGAAACAAGATCAATGTGCAATTGTATGGTACAATTATTGCACCTTCGAATTGCGCCAATTTTGGACGAGTTGGTGAGTGGATTGTATTTGATAAAGTTGCAGGTCTTTCGGTTTTTGGAGGTACTTTTGATGGTTCCGGAACGGGTCTCTGGGCTTGCAAAGCCTCTGGTGGCGGCAGTTGCCCGAATGGAGCCACAGTAAGCGCTCTCATGCAATAATGACCATTTACCATTTTTTTTTGGCATGATAAAGAGAGAAAAAAGAAGAAGATAGAATATTGATCATGGTGATTCTAATTCATACCAATTTTTTCTTTATCTTTAATTGAAATACTCGCTGACATTCAGAAACTCCAATAATGTCTTGATTAGCGGTCTGACATCAACAAACAGTGAGTTGTACCACATTGTTATTGATACTTGTGATGTGGTGACAGTACAAGGTGTGAAGATAAATACCCCGGGGAATAGCCCAAACACAGACGGCATCCATGTACAGGGGTCAACTGGTGTTACTATTACAGGTGCCAGTATTCAGACTGGAGATGAGCGCATCTCTATTGGACCCGGCACGACCAACTTGTGGATTGAACTCGTCAACTGTGGTCCCGGTCATGGCATTAGGTTCTTACTCTTGCATTTCTAAAATTTTAAGGAATAGTAAATAGGCTAGTAGCTTAGCGGTGGCCAACTAGGATGTTCTGAGTCTTAATTTTATTTTATTTTTGGGGTAGAGAAAAGAACAAGAAGAGCAATTGAAATACAAGCATGGTCAAACAAAAGAAATAGAAAAAAGACAGAAAAATAGTGATTAATACAAATTAGTTCGTCCAAGCACGTTACATGATTGGTAAATGGTACCTCTCATCCTGTTCTGGTAAACTTCCTTAATGTTCCTTTTGTTTTTTTTTCTTGAACGGATATATTTTTTACAGATTAACTGAGCATGAATAACTCGTATAAAATTAAACAACAAAAAAAAGCAAAAATACTCCAACAGGAAGAAAACAGATAGTGGGAAAAAAGTGTAAGCAACACTTGAAGATAATTTATGGTAGAGAACTGAATAAAGTTACCTGTTTGATCCTACACTCAACTAACCAATTACAACAAATGTTCCTTTGTTATGTATTTATATCTCATATTGGTACATCTCTTATTGAGCAGCATAGGCAGTCTGGGAAAGGGGTATAATGAGCAAGGGGTGCAAAATGTGACAGTTAAAACAACTGTGTTCACTGGCACTGAGAATGGGCTAAGGATAAAGACACGGGGTAGGCCCACTGATGCTTTTGTGCAAGGAGTCATATTTGAGCATGCTGTCATGTAAAATGTGCAAAACCCAATTATTATTGACCAGAATTACTGCCCTGACAACAAAGGCTGTCCTGATCAGGTATTTAAAATTGTAACACTCAGATCAATGATACTTCTTTCCCCATTCAGTTGACAATTGAAATCTTTGATTTGGTTTTGAAACTGACTGTGTACATGAACAGTTGACATACACAGACATCCATGGTTCATCCACATCCGAAATTGCTGTTAAGATCGATTGCAGCCCGACGAATCCATGCAGTGGAATAGAGTTACAAAATATATCCGGTTTTGTTATTCCACCTAGTTGCTTGTGACAAATAAGATTCTCGTGTTGGATAATTGTTATACAATAGCCGTTGCTTTACCATTATCATCGTAGATATTTTTATTTGGAGTTACACAAACACAATGTAATTAGTGAAAGGGTATATAAATTAGTGTCTTTTGTCATACAATTGCAATTGTATAGTGCCTTTTGTAATACAATTGCAAATTGGAAACGATTACCGTGACAACGGAGAAATACATAAATTGGCACAATGGAATTTGGATTACAGGAGAATACATATATTATTTACCATTTACTACCATTTTCTTACGATACAGGTGCTTATAATAAGTTGGATCTAGAATTTGAAATTGCTATGTTTACAATGTCTACACAATACACACATGGTCTTCATAACCATATCGATGAAAAGAAAATAATAAAAAAGAAGCAAAAGTTATATAATTACACTTAAATGATGATCTAGCCAGAAAACTAGGTACAAATATAAGCAAATACATAATTTAATCTAAACAAAAAAAAAATTACAATAAATTAAGCTCCCTGAATGGAATCTGGCCAGTGCAAGCCAATGCTTGTATAAGCTCAGCTTAGAAGTTAGTGTATTAAACAAGGACGATATTCCTTTGCAACCTCGGTTTTATAAATTATCTCCATTCAGATCTTAAAAGCATACTTGAAAGTAATTATTTATATACGAATCTGGATCTACTACAGGAAATAAGTCAACTGTTCCTTCTTCCTAGAGCCGCCTTCGCCGTATAAGTCATTCCATTGTTTAAGTTCATTCATCACTGCTCCTTCAGCCGCAAAACTAGCAGCAACCTGATGTTTAACAGCATTATTAGTATGGAATGAATCTTGGGTCGAGTTATAAAATCTTAACTTAAACGAGGGATGTGATGAGCTTACTTGACTTCTTGCAATTTTCATGTCTTTCATGGTCAATGGTCTTAGTGTGATTGTTGGCTCACAGCTGTCATTATTATTTTCTGATTTATTCTTCATTTCCTGAGACAGAAAAGGAAGCATACATGCTGTTAAAAATTTACAATAAAAATCCAACCAAAAAGTTCCTCCTTTACATCTTCTTTAAATTTTTCTTATTTTCTTGACCATGCATGGTTTTCCAGCATTCATTTTGACTGTTGCCACAGTTTCATGCACTAAACAAACACAATATATTTCATATGCGTCAAATACAATGCTTTTTTGAATCCTTTACATAAAACATATAATTTCATTGCTGTTGTGCAATGATGATAATCAAACTAAAATTGTAGATGGAAAACAGCATTTACCAGATCTCTTTGCCTTTCTTTCTCAATGAACTCTCTAACAGGACGGTATGCAGCTGTCACACAAAGATTCTACAAAAAAGAGGAATGTTTTTCAGTTAGCAAATTATCATCACCATTGGATCAAGTTTAGTTTCCTTGAGAAGGAAGGATCAGGACAAGGATTAGAATAGATGAGACCTTTAGGTCACTTCCACTATATCCTTCAGTCATGGTGGCAAGCTCCTTAAAATCAAGCTGATCGACCTTTTCTTTAGATAAAAGGGTCCTCAATATCAATTCCCTGCTCTCTGATGTAGGTAATCCAACCATAATTCTGGAAAGAAAAAAGAGCACTGACATAAAAAATCACAACAACAATTACATATAAGCTAATAACTTTGACATGGATGTAAACCCATAATTTTCCTAATGAGATGCTATTCTAGAATTAAGAATCAGGTATCTGACAAACACATTTTTCTTAGTGAATTCACATCCAATTCCATACTTTTTCTATGGCACAATGACGCCATAGTTTTTGCAAGTGGGACCCACAAAAGAAATAACACCTATAGCTAAAATCTGAACAGTATAAACAAAATCAAGCCGTTTTTTAAACTAAAGCAGCATGTTCCATAGTTTTTGTATGGCAATGGATATGGATCCTCTTAGTAACAGTTTTTATTATTAATAAGTATTATTAAATTAATATTGTTAAAAATAAGACTGAAAACCGTAAAATTTCAAATATACGAATGGCAGCGCGCCACTGGCAGTGGCGCGGACGAAACGCGCCACTGCCAGTGGCGCGTTTCAAAAAAATAATGAAACACCGCGCAACGCAAGTGGCCTGCGTGCATTTTGTATATATAAGAAGGAAACGCGCCACTGCCAGTGGCGCGTTTCGTAAAAAAAAAAAAAAAAAAAACCGAAACGCGCCACTGCCAGTGGCGCGTTTCGTAAAAAAAAAAAAAAAAAACCGGAAACGCGCCACTGCCAGTGGCGCGTTTCGTAAAAGAAATGAAACGCGCCACTGACAGTGGCGCGTTTCGTAAATTCAAACAGCGCGCCACTGGCAGTGGCGCGCTGCCATTCGTATATTTGAAATTTTACGTTTCTCACTCTTATTTTTAATAATATTAATTTAATAAAACATATTATTAATAAAATCTGTCTTAGTAAGCAAACTAATGCTATTGTGATAAATAATGTTTCAACTAATATTTTACATTCCAGTAGTTGCTCTAACCAACATCATAAATGTCCCCTTTTGCTTGGTAAAACAACAACAAAAAATTATCCTTGTATTGCTAAATAAATAATTAAATCACTCCTGTTCTTTCTTTTTTCTTAATTTCATAAGGATACACCAATTACACATCTGGGATGCTGTTGAATATATCCAAATTCCAAAAGTCATCAAGTCATCACTGAACTTGAAAACATAACAAAACATTATTCTAGTTATAAAGTAATATTATTGGATCAGAAGGCTGTGCCACATCAGAGAGTTACAGCTTCAGGAAAGGTATAGATGCACGATGTGTGACCTAATAGGGTGCCAATTAAATCATTTCTAATAGGATAAATATATGGTGCCCAGGGGTGATCCAGATTTTCAAAGAGGTGGAAAAAATATTTTAAGAGAGGTATAATATTGTAATTATTTTGAAAGTTAAGTATATTTCTAGAATTTTTTATAGTAGAAGTATAGTTTTAAAGCTACATTTTTGAAAATATTTTCCAGGGCAGGGAATATTATCAGTTTTTTTTTTAAATCAAGCATATCTATGAAAATTCTTTTGAACTTCAGGTATTTTTCAGAAAATAATTATTGTAAGGGGGGCAGTTGTCCCCCTCCAGGAAAGAGCAGCTCCACCCTTAATGGTGCCCCTTGTGTTCCCCCACTACCTATGACAATGGACTGTGGGGCACTCCTTGAGTTGGGGGGGGGCACGAACCTTTATATCTCTACCCTTACTAAAACATCTACCTACCAATTCAATAAGCAAAAATATTCCTACTACGTACCGACGCTCAAACCGCCTAATAATAGCCTCATCGAGATCAAAAGGCCGATTTGTGGCTGCAAGGACAAGGATACGCTCCCCTGATTTGGTCATCAAGCCGTCCCAGTGTGTCATGAACTCATTCTTAATTTTCCTCATGGCCTCATGCTCCCCTGCCCGGGCACGCTGACCCAGCATGCTATCCACCTCATCAACAAATATTATAGTAGGTGACACCTGTAATTCACAATTATTAGCATTTAATTTTACTAGTTTTGTATAACAAATTATCTATTGAATATTCCTCCGGACTATGCCTTGCATGCAAAATGAAATTACAAATCCAAATAAAATGCAGTTCTGATTTTCATTCTGTCATTTGTAATTGCTTAGAGGATAAGGCCCAACAAGTTTGTTTGGACAAGAATGAGCAGATAAGGTCAACCCTCTTTCTAATGGACCATTAGCCAAATGAAAAACACAGCTGATGACATGAGAGCACACAAATAAGGCAGTGAGTACTGGGTCAAAATAGAAAAGAGCTAAATCAATAAAGAGAAGCCAACCTTAGCTGCCAGGCTGAACAGTGCTCTAACATTCTTTTCATCCTCACCAAACCACTTTGAGGTAATAGTTGACATCGACACATTGATGAAACTTGCACCAGCTTCATTTGCAATAGCTTTAGCAAGCATGGTCTTGCCAGTACCAGGAGGACCGAATAGAAGAATGCCTCGGCAAGGTTTCAAGAGGCCACCTTTGAAGAGGTCAGGGCGGCGCAAGGGGAGCATCACGAGCTCCTGCAACGAGTCCTTAATGTCGTCTAATGCACCTATAATAGAATTATTGTTATATACATTCATATTTTTTTTATAATCTACATGCACAAATGAGAAAAAAAATATATGCGCACTATTCTGTCAATTTTCATTTCCAAAAAATCCTTCAAATTAAATAATATATTTTGAATGAGAAAATCCAATAAAAGGATTAAAAGTAAAAAAACACTTTTAAGGGGGTTATGCCAATAGTTATTAAAGAAGATTTGTGAAACAAAATTAATTTGTACAGTCTCTCAATCCAATACCCATTGCAACACAGTAGCTGTCATCACAAAGGTTAGGAATATGACAGGAGATAGATTGTGAAATATTGAGGTTTCTTCCTTGAATATTTAGGAAAAATGAAGGACAAAATTTGTATTTTTTAATTCCTGTATAATCCTGTTTGTATATGTAAATTTCGTTTTGTTACAATATTTACCAATGTCATCAAAGGTGACACCAATCTCATGAGCTGGGATCACTTCCGGTCGAATGCGCTTCTCAAATTCATTATCTGGTGGTGTTTCCTGTTAAAGAGCGTTAGGTATATACATCAATTCCAAAGTAACATACATGTTTCTCTGACCATTTTTCTGTAGTCTTAAGCTTTGTTCCATTGGGATTTTCACACTGAATTTTCGCTCTTATGGTTCTGTTTCGTTGTCAGTTAGGGTCAAGTAGAAGTGTACCACATGAACCAACTCTGGTTTGAAAGGAGTGGATAAACAAAGCTAAAACAAAAGCAGGAGAGAAAGTAAAAGTGCAACAAGATAAGAAAATGATACTACTTTAACAGGAGGAGATGCTGTAGGTAGTTTCTCAGTTTCCCTTTTGTTTTCCGGTGGCGCTGCTGTTAAGGTTTCAGCATTATTCTCCGGCTTTATGCCAATAGTAGGGTCATTTTTGGAATTATCCTGGAAATAAGTACATTAACTTTGCATTAGACTGAACCCGCATTATTCATTCTATGATTTTACTCGAGGAGAAGTATACTACCTTGGCAGCTTCAACATTGGCTTCTAGCTTTAAGGTGTCTTTTCCATCAAGACCCCTCTCTTGAAAAATACTCAATCCATGTGTCAAACTGCATGGTCATAGAATTTGTTAAATTGAAAAGTAAAAAACAGCAAGCAAATTTTATACCTGAATGTTAGAATATATATGTCTATAGGTCTGGAAAGTTTGAATATCAGAAAATGCCAAAAGAAATGCAAGAAACTAGAAAATTAAGAAATATCGTCAACTGACCTCTTTGAGGAAATAATGAGCTTGCCATTCCTGTACTCTGGATCTTTTGTATTCATCAAATGATACGAAATAGCTGAGATGATAATTTCTTCAATGTAGTCACTAAGTATCATTGTATCTGCTAGGCAAATTGAACCCAAGTCATCAATTTCCAAGTCGTTAGATGCCAAAACCTCCATTATGTGGTTCCTATTATCTTGGAACTGTATAGTTTTCATATCATCCTCCAATTGAGTTTTCCAATTGATGAGGTGGTCCCCCTCTTCAGGCGGCCTTATCTCTATGGTATAATGAAATAGGTTACTAACCCTCCCTTCTATGTCTGATGCATTGGTTTCACATTCAAGGACTCTTGAACCAAGAACTAAAACTGGTCCTGATACCTTGTCAAGCATTTTCTCAAACATCCTGTATGCACGCTGAGACCTATAGAGGAAGGCCTCAATGTCTCTTATGTAAAGCACTATTGGATCACTTTTGGAGATGGAAGATAAAGCCTGTAAATATAGATTATAAACACCAGGATCAGTTTTAAAAATTTCAATGTGGTGCAATAACAACAAAAGTCTTTAGTCCTAAATAAGTTGGGATGACAAAATAAAATAAAATAAATGAATGGTGAAAATGATTCCAGCACCTTATGTAGTGCTTGTATGAGTGATCTTTCATCAAAGCACCAACTGCTGGTTCTTCTAGGAGTAGCTGCAAAAATTGAAAAGAAATTCATTCATGCCTGTTCCGTCATTTAAATTTGGAATATCAATGAAATTATAACCTGTGCTACTGCTACAGGTTATAATTAAAAAAAATGAAATTATAAACTGCTTAATAACCTGTGCTACTGCTACACTGTGATACAAGGTCACTCATATCAGAAGAGACCGATGCATTCTTCCTTAGCAGAGGTTTGTCACTGAGGAAAATATGCATAAATACATTAAAAGAAATCAGAGTCAAACTGGGTATTTATAAAATTTTGGTCAGGTCTGTCCCAACCGGTACACGAACCAGAGCATAACCAAGCTGCAATCTTTAAAAAAATAATGCATCAATTTATACTTGAATCTCAAATTATATCATGTGTCCTTATCGCCCTTATCATTTGATTAATATCAAACCCATCTGATAAGAACTAAAATATAAGTCAAGAAATATGGCGCCATACCTAGCCCCTAGTTCAACACTGCTGCTCTGCCGGCGCAACAACCCTGCTAAAATGCGTCAAAAGAAATGAGAGCATGATAAAAGAAATCCCAGAAAAAAAGTATTATCATCTTCTTTTTTATTGTTACCTTTAGGTTGAGGTCGTTCCCTCTTGGGAAGTATGGAAAGACCCCCAAATAAACCAGACATTGTCTCCATTGTTGTCTCAGATATAGACCTTTGGTGAAACTACATATTATAACATAAAATAATTTAGTGTTGTTCTTCAAGAAAATCGTGTATTACTTTGCATATTTAATATATGTAAACTGCAGAATAAGTGTTTTTTAGGGTTAATTTTCTGATGGGTCACTGCACTTTGATGTTTATTTATATTTGATCACTGGACTTTCATTTATCCTTTTTTAATCATTGAAGTTTGATGTTCATTCATATTTGATCACTCCCATTAGTTTTTTCATTCAAAAATAATTGAAATGAAATTGTATTTGTTGCCAAAAATAATTGAAATGAAAAATGGATAAATGAAATGAAATTATATTTGTTTTTCTATTAGTTTTTCAATTATTTTTAAGTGAAAAAAATAATGGGAATGACTAAATATGAATAAATATCAAAGTTCAGTGACTAAAAACGGATAAATTAAAGTTTAGTGATCAAATATGAATAAACATCAAAGTTGAGTGACATGTCATAAAATTAACCCTTTTTTTTAAGTCATACCGAAGGTTTGTTGACATTTCCGTATTTGCTCTGAAACTGTAAAAAAAATGATAAGAAGTTACATTAACAAGAAAAAATTGTAAAATGGTTGCTTGAGAAAACAGAAATGAACTGATTTTGGAGACCCACCTTAAGTGAAAAGTCCGTGACATCAAGCAAAAGTAACTTGGCTCCAAAGTAATGAGACAAAGCCTTTGCAAGCATCTGCTGGTAAAGCTCTGGAGATTTATAAAAAAATGCAATAAACTAAATAATTGTTTAAAGGAAAAAAATTACTCCTATTAGATGTCACGCCTATTATAGATGCAAAAGAAAATTTTAAAATTGTGCTCTATTCCTAAAAGAACCCAGAGTAGCAATGAAGGCAATTGAGGCATTTTGAACTTCTGGAAGATTCCTTGTGCTTTTAGATTATAGAATCTAGAAAAAATGATGCATACATTACCTGCAGGGCCTGATAGTAAGATCGCACGACTGGCAGGAGAAAGATTTCTGATGTGCTTTGAGAGGTCAGCTTGCTTTAAGTGAACATATGCTGCACTGGTCAGTACGATTCTGGTCTGTTCACTGCAATTAAATCAATGGCAGACATTTAATTCCAAGGACATCAAGGGACTAAATGAACTTAACATATTAAACTGGAAAATAATCCCAAAATTATACCCACTTTGACAGGAAGACCCTCCTGTCTTCTCAATTTGGTAATGAGAAAAAGGGAGGAAATATGCTTGGTCATTTTGCACGATATTCATTTTAATATCAATGATAACTAAAGATTTTTTTTATGCTCCATGATTTGCAGGATTTTTCTCATTTTCTCAGGTCTAGATGAACTTTGCAGTTTAAAAGATGGGTGCACAAAAATGAAATCAAATTTGGCAATGAGAATTTTAAAGACACACAGTAATTGCACCATCGAAATATTCAAGAGTTCAGATGTTCATTATGCAAACATTATTAAAATTTCCCAATTAGAAAAGAAGTCAAAGGCAATGTAAAAGAAAGAAACAGCATGTACACCTGCTTTCACATAACAACATACACATAATCCAATATTGGAATAAAGAATCATAGAAGATGCCTTTGCAATTATATTTAAAAGGGACCTCTTTGGCTTTTCTGACTTGGAGATCCACATGCTCAGTAAATCAAACAATCATGTTAACAAAACAAGGAAATAATAATATAAAAAGGACCAAAAAGAATTCTATTGTCCAGTAACTAAGCACCAGAAAAGAAATAAAAATGAGTGGTTTCCAGAAATAAAATGCATAAATAAAACAAAAAGTAAAATGTTATAGATCAAATATCCTTTTATGTCAAATACAACTTTCGTCAATAATATAAATGAACAAAGAGAACAGGGACGATTCCTGGAGTGCTAAGCCTTTAAAATAACCATGCCGTGGTCCTTGTGGAGGATCTATCAGGAAAATCGTGACAGCGATGATAATTGAAAAGGCAATAGTTTTTCTTCCCACCCTTTTCTTTGGAAACGCAATAGTTGTAGGACATGCATACGAACTGGCATATGCAACTTTACTCTTTCCCACGTCTGAATAAATACAAGGAAACAACTAAAGCGCCAAAAGGAAAAATGAAAATATTTTTTCAAATTAAGCACAAAGGTGAATAGTCCTGAAATGCAAAAACTGAGGGTAAACATGTACAAAAGACAGTACTTGTCAAGACCTCTAATAAGCTGTCTTTCTATCCGCACCATATCTCAGAGAAAAGGAGGACGTTTACAAAAAAGAAAAAAAGTTGCCGAGGGCATATATGCAAAAGCATCACTGCAAAGAGGCACTGCGCATAATCCCTTGATTAATTACCTTAGATAATACGGGAAGTCGCCAAAGGTGACCTGGCTCTCCTTTCCATCAACAATCAGCCTCTTCAACTCCGCCTCGACGGCGTCCGCAGGAGATTGAAGCGGTGGGGTGGCCCACTTAGCCACCGCCTGACCTGACACGAAACCTATCCCCACGCCAAGGCCAACTCCGATCGCTGACACCAAAAACCCCTTTTGCTCCATTGCACCTCTCTCTTGTCGTCGTGTTGTGTGTGATATTTCCCGTTGTAAAGCGCCACATGCAAATCAGAGAAGTTAATTAACGCGACGAAGGAATGAATGAAAGAAGCGAGAAGCGCGAGGACGAATGGAGTGGATGTGCTATTTATAGAAGTTCGAAAGAGAGACAGAGGTGTAACGGAGATAAATTAAAGGAAAAAGGAAGAGAGAGAGAGAGGGAGGGAAGGAGGAAAAGCCAGGCGGGAAGGAAGGCCAGAGCGCAAATGAAGTGTTTTTGAGAGGTTGGTTGTCGGAAAGAGACGCTATAAAACAAATGGAGTTATTTCTGTCTGGCCTTGGTATACCGATACCGTGCACCCGGATGTGCTTTTCACACTGCGACTTGCGAGTATTTTACATTTTTTTATAGGGAGATTATGCAATGATCAAAATTATTTTTGATCATTTAATTTTAAATATTAAATAATTAAGATAATTTTTATGTAATTAAAAATAGAGATTAATGTGTAAAAATTATTACAGTTGACTAATAAATTGATGGTACTCCTCATGTAGCAGAATTTTTCTTTTTTTTTATTTCACAAAATTCCACAAAATTTACTAGTTACTTTTTTATAATTAAAATTTGCACTTAAATATGAACTCTTCATTGCGTATTTAATTATGAGATATGAATGTAATATTTCATATATTTTTTAATTTATTCTATATAATATCAAGTGATAAAAAATGTATTAAAAATAAATCAACCATAGTTAAATATATTAATTAATTTTTATTACTAACTTTTTATATTTGGTACTCCTTTTATCAAATGCATGTTTCTTTTGTGAGTTTTATTATCGAGATGAATACTATTTAGTATAGTTTTTTTATCGTTAATTGTTCATATTCAAACAATTTACCAAGCCCGTTTTAACAATTTATCAAGTGATTGACGGTTCACGGAGTGTTCAGTGGACCAGGTTCATAGAACATGGTTCGTTTCATGGGGATCGACGTGGCCCAATTGAATTTTGACGTGGCTTTTTGACCTTGGTTGCTAGTTGCTACTGCTACTTGCTATTTTTATTTCTTAAAAATTGTTTGTATGGTTGCGTATTATTTATTCACGTCTTTAGCTCTTCCTTTGTTTGTATAGTTGCGTTCTAAGTTTTAAATCTTCACCCATTCTAACCAGATTATTATTATTTTAATATTTTTATTGAAGTAAATAACCGTCTGACGGCTCTAACATTATGCTCCCGAGTCGATGATGAAATGGGAGTGGCGGAGAATAGAAGGGGGTTAAATTTCTGACCTCCAAAATCGAAAGTGAAAATAAATACGATAATTTTCTCGTTAATTCTCCTACATCCTCTCTCATCTTTCACGATTTAAATTCTGAAACAAAATAATAATATTATTTCTCCGCTTTCTCTTCTTCTTCCACTGCGTAATCCCCTCTGAAGCACAACATAAGACTTAAACTATGGTCTATGGATTTAAATTCCAGCACACGCTAAAAATAAAACATTAATATTTAAAAAAAATGAGCACCGGATCCAACTTCTAATATAAAAAAAATCCTTCATAAAAAAACCAGATTATTATCTCTATGATAATTGATACTGTCCCTCAAACATTGAGGACTGGGTCCCACCTATTAGGGTAGACCACACAATTTTTTTCATCAAAACTTAAAAAGAAAAAAAGTAACAAAAAACCTAATTATATGCGACATTTAAAGGCTTTAATCGGACAGTTTTTTTTATATAATAATTATATTATTAATAATAACCAGTGGCGTCTTTAAGTAAACGCGACACTGTCAATGACGTCTTTAATGGTTGATCGACAGTAATAATGTTGATCCAACGATCATCAGGATGAGTAAGAGCAAACGTGTCACTATCAGTGCTGCGTTTACGTTGTTTTATACAAATACGTCATTACAGTGACGCGCCATCATTCATAGATTTTAAATTTTATTTTATCATATCGTTAATAATATAATTATTATATACAAAAAAAAAAATCTGGGCATGTGGCAACACGTTGGTTCCTGCCTTGCCTGGTTAAGTGGTTAGGTATCACTGTATCAGTGTGCTTCTCGAGTAAAGGTTTGTGTACTTCCTTGAAAAGGTAGGTGTACTTCGTAGAGTAATGAGCTACTTGAGGAAAAAACCGCTATCAACTAATAATTATTTTCTTAATTTCTTTGAAGCATGGTGCCTAAATTTAATGCGAGGTTGAAATAAACACTTCAGTTTATACAATTAACAAAATGTAGAACAAGACAACAAAACCGCTTATTTGTATGTTCACTGAGAATGAAAGTTGGTTCGCCATCTGTTCCTTGTCATCGACTCAAAAACACTTTACTTTCCGAAAAAAATAAATGTCATTAATTATAAAGTTATAAATTTGAGCCCCAAAATTTACAAACGGAGTTTCATAGTATTTGCTGGAAATTGTGGGTATGAGGTAAATACATCAAGATCTCTACTAAAAAGTACAAAATCAATCAGATATCATGTTGTAGCAATATTTTGACGTGAATGTACATGATTTTTTTATACAGTTTATTAAAACACGCCTCAGTCCTCAACCTTTTTCAAATTGAGGTGTCAATTAATATCTGCTATCATCACTTGCAGTGTAAGTGTGTAACACATTCTAATGTTATGGAGTCGATCGCAACCTAACAATAGCTGAGATTCCAACTCTGAATGAAAGTATATTCCACTGATGCACCTGATTAATTATGACCTAACTCATGTTAAGTTATGAAACTACTTTATTTTAAAATATTCCATTAATTTGGTAAAGTTATGTATAAGGATTTACTGACAATGGATGAATTTGATAATGGGAAGGGATCACTTGACAAGGGTTATTTTGACAATCTTAACAATAAATTTTTGAATAAATATAAAAATATATAGATATAATTTTTATTTATAAATTAACGGTTATTCAAATTTTATACAATTTCATTATCCTTTGATGGTAAATCAAAAATCATAAAATTTGATTCACCATCAATCTATAAAATTTTCTATTTTTTTCATATTTATTTGAAGATCTATTATCAAGATTGTTAAGATAATTCATTATCATGGGATCTCTTCCCTTTGATAATCTTGACAACTGCTGATTAAAAATATTATAATATTGAGTAGCAAAATGCGATATATATTTTATTCATTTCATGCCTGAACCAATGAAATGTTGTCAAAATTATTTTTGTTTCGCTATTTATATTGTCATTGAATTATATATATATCAAAATTTATAATAACTGTAACTTGGATTTCGCCCCAATAATATAGTTCTTAAATAAATAATAATATAAAATTTTATATTAAAGAAAATTTAGACATAATATGTTTAAATGATAAGTAATAATGATAATTATAATAATAATTATAATAATAAATAATATAACTAATACATAATAATCTATAAATGATCATATAAAAAATTGGATCATTTTAAGAGTTAAGTTTCATCTTAAGTACATTACACACATTATTTTAAATGAGTAGAGATAAACTATTTTATATAAACTCTTAGATTCAAGAAGATGAAAATATTTAAATAAAATCGATGGTGAAGAAAATTGATGATGTGGCATTCTTAAAAAACTTGAAAGCTTAACCCTCTTTACGTATTAATAATTCATATTTATCTTATTTGTTAGTTATTAAATAATAATAAAATTGCATGAAGATATACACAACCGAATTTTAGGGAAAACAACGTATACATATTTTTTTTTCAACTTCCTATAAATTTTAACATCATTAGAAAATATTTTGTCAAAATTATTCTCATGATTGTCAACGATTTTTTTTCCAGCATATAAATGTTTTTAGCCACGGATTTTAAGTTATAATTAAAATATTCTAGAGTTCATACACTGGCGGATAACAATGTCGATACGCGAATATGTACCATTAGATGGGACACTGGCTAGTTAATTATGAATCTTATTTTTTGTATTGTGCATCTAGTTTCTTCTATTATATATTTTAGTTGTGTTATTTATCTTGTTCACGCTCTTGCTCCCATTGTCCTAGTGGTTTATGACCGATTCACGCATCTCTGAATCATAGTCTTTCATTCATGTATTACGTACGTTAATTATGTTATATTGTATATTGTTTCTGTTAGGGAACATCTATTTTTTTATTGAAGAATATTTAATTATATAATATATCAATTTTAGCAGGACATATTTTACATATTTATATTGTGAAATTATTATATGTTTATAAAATATATGATTTTGAATTGATAAAAATGACCGCCGCAATGCGCGAGTATCTAACTAGTAGTCTTTTCATGTATTACGTACGTTAATTATGTTATATTGTATATTGTTTCTGTTAGGGAACATCTATTTTTTTATTGTTATGCACATTAATTATATTATATTACAGTCATTTATGTTATTTTACATCTTATTTTTTATTATATATATTAATTCTATTCTCTATTATGTACATTAACTTTTTTTTGTTGCGTGTTATTTTTATTATATTGCACGTAATTTTTTATTATGTACATTGATTTTTTTATTATGGACATTAATTCTTTTTGTTACACATTATTTCATGTAATTTCTTTATTATGCATATTAATTCTTTATTATATTACACATAACTACTTTTATTATGCACAAAAGGGAGAGAACAGAACTACATGCAACATAATAAAGATAATGTGCATAACAACGTAATTAAAGTGCATAAAAGAAATAAAATATAACATAATAAAAAATAATGTGTAACATAACATAATTGATATGCATAATAAATGAAATAAGATGCAATCTAACAGAAATAATATGTGATATAATATAATTAATGTGCATAATAAAAAAAAGATACAACATAACAAAATCAATATTTATAATAAATGGAATTGGATGATATCTGGTACCAGTTCGTGACCTCTTCAGCGTTTCTGATTCATGCTCTCACTTTTCAACTTGATACAAATAATGTGCAACATAACAAAATTAATGTGCATAATAAAAGAGATAGAATGTAATATAACAAAATTAATGTTCATTATAAAATAAAATTAGACTGGATGATCGGTTTATGACCTCTTTATTCTCTCCGTTTTGCATTCTCACTCTCTAACTTAGTAAAAATATTATGCAACATAACATGATCAATATGTCTATTAAAAATGAGAAAAATATAACAATATAATCGTGAGAAGTGAAATTACTGGGTCGTCTGAGTCGTCTATTGACGGTGATATCGACTTGTGTTGTGTGTCACTATATCAATCAGTTCCCAATATTATATGCGCACTAGATGTGCAAATAGGACTAACTAACCAAGCTTGACACTTTACAAAAGGCAAGTAAAAGAAAATTTTGGAGGAGATGGAGGATCCTACTTTTGCATCTAAAAGCGGAAAAAAAAGCTTCATATTTTACAAAAACTTACCAAAAAAAAAGGGTGAGCAACTTATTTAGGACCGTCATTGGTGCCCACAGGGGCCCAATAGAAAAAGACACCTCCTTCTGACTCTGTTCTTTTTTAATAAAAAAATTGAAGACCTAATAAAAAAAATAGTAATTTAGTGGCTTAGTTACAAATCCAAATACTTAGTCCTTAAGTTGTTGACTAATGACCAGTAATCTTCATTCACTTTCCTGTAGCGTGGTAGTGGAACTGTGGAGGCCAAGGATTATAGCATTGCTAGCTAGATACCTAATCTACAGCATTTTGAAATTCACATCAGGAATCTTTTTATGATTATTTAAAATTAAAAGGTTTTGATTCACTTTTTATCTTTAAAAAAATGCAATATATTCCTAGAACGAGCTAAAGTGTCATTAGGTATAATATCGTATTTTTACTGCCAAGTAAGATTACCACATAATGCCATAATAGTGTTAGTGTTGTTGATAATCTGAGCATTGTATCGCACAGAGGAATTTATAATCACTAAAGTTGTAATTCGGTTTGTCCCGACAAAATAGTTCTTAAATAAATAATTAAAATATAAAAATTAAATATATTCAACAAAAATTCACATTAAGAAAAAATTGAACATAAATTTTATAAATACTAAAAGTGTATGTATAATATAATATAATTTAATATGATAATCTTTAAAGAATAATACTAAAAATTGGATCATGTTAAGAGTTAAATTTCATCCCAAGTATATCACACCCATCTATTTTAAATGAGGAGAAAATAATTATATATAAATCATTGAATTAAAGTAGACAAAAAGATTCAAACAAAATTAATGGTAGAGAAGAGCGATGATGTGGCATACTAAAAAAATTTGAAAACTTAATCCTCCATATGTATTTAGAATTATTGAGTTAATCAGCGATAATTTTTTTTTCTAATTTTACCTTGTCTCTAACTCAAACAACCTACTAATTTACTGATGATCCAAATATCATTAATCCAACTAACCTAAAAAATAATATATACACTTCTCTCATCCTATGTGCACGCCACCGTATCATGGAAATCTTCCAAAATCAAATAGACCGTATTAGGAAACACTAAGTTAGCAATTGAGCATTGGTGTTATGAATTATAACTTGATTTTTTTTCATACTAAAATTTTAAGATAAAAGTATAAATCGAGATTCTCATTTCTGTTAAGACAGTTGTAATGAGTTTCCAAAAAGAAATGAAAACTGGCAGCCAGTGTTCTGGTCTGCTTTTTTCAAAAAAGAAAATTTCATATGGATTTTGAATTTGCAAATTTTCATATGAAAAAACATTGTACTTAAATATTTTTTCATACTAATTCAAGCCAACTAAATTAATAAAAATCCGATTTATTAATGCTACTTTTTCAATATAAAAATTAGTCATGTTGTTTTTAAAAGTAAACTAACATGATCAATTTTAGTTCAGTTTTAAAATAATCTTTGAATTAACATCACCCCTCACTACTATATAGCGGGTAGGAAGCTTGGCCAATTTAATATGATTAGGCCCAAAAATTCATAATTAATTAATTAGGATCATAAGTTGCCGTCTTGTATGGTCTTATGTAGAATAAGTTGCTTTTTTTTTGTTTGAATTCCGCACAAGAAAAAACCGAAGCGAATATAGCAAATTTCTCATTCAGTTTTGGTAAAAAATGCAACATTTTTATTTATTTTTTACATAATTTAAGAATAGAAATTTGAGCCCCGCAATCATTGTTTTATTTAAAAATGGAACCAATTAATTAACATGGTAGTGATTAGCTATAATGCTAAAGCACATGCTATTCAATTAAATTAACCACTGTATTGTATCATTAATTACAATCAGGGGCAGAGTCACATGCACTTCCTAATAGGGCAAAAATAATAAAAAAATGAAGGGAGTAAAATTTTAATTTTTTTAATAAAAGAATATATATATATATATATATATATATATATATATATATATATATATATATATTAAATTATATACAATAAGTCAAGATTTTTTGATCCGTCACGAGTCGGGTATGGGTCGACCTGACTCGACCCGTTTAATTATATTTTTTGAAGTAATTTATAATTTAATATTAATTAAAACTTAAATATATACTAATTATATACTAATTAAAATTAATTATAAATTAATTAATATTTAGTTACTTAAAATTATATAGAAATATTAATAAATATTTAATTATTTTATATGAATCATATTAGATCGGTTTGGCACGACCCATGACCTGATAGAATCGGGTATGAATTAAAAAATTTAACTTAAATTTAAATGAATCAGACTAAGTCGGATAAAAAAATAATAAAATAATAATGACCCGAATTCAACCTATTGAAACCCCTAATTGTAAATCATACCTAGCCATGCATGCAGGCTGGCAAATTAAAGCAACCTAGTTCAGTAGTGGAGACCCGGCCAGTCTATAAATTAGAGCTTATTATTAGGAGTATGGATGTATTAATTGGCAGGACCACACTAAACCTCAGCTCCCTCGGTGCCATGAGATAGCTTATCAAATGCATATCTGGTTATCAACCAAACATTATATAATATACATTCATTAACAAAATATTCATAGTAACGACAACTTGTGAATAAAGTATTGGGATTTGGAAATGCTACTAATCACCGCCTGCGCTGGTGAACACCAAATTTCTCCAGGACCGGGTTTTCTAATCAATGTTAATATCAGAGACAGATAAAAAATTTAATATAAAGAAGACCAAAATGTGAATTTATATACTAGAGCATTAAAATTCTTAAATTAAAAGGAAACATTATATTTTTCAAAATAAAAATAAATGATAAATTTTAACTCCAACATATAATTTCGAGTTTGGTCAGGCCTCTAACCCCTTATCTCCGCCACTGGTCGAACATTTTTTTTAGCATTCAGATTACACTCTGTTGGTCTTTTATTACAAGAATACACAATTGTTGGTCAGATTCGCATTCCAACATCACAGTTCATCCCCAAAAAATGCATATTCCTATTTCGAAGATGTCGATCCAAAGATAAAACTCTTCGTATGCAGTTCATTGCTGTACAACTGGTAGAGTCTTACAAAAAAAAAAACGTTTGCCAAAGGATTTTCAACATGCTCAGACATTTATAGATTTCAATTTCAGATTCTAAAGTACAAATAAATAAGGTAATTTTGTTTTCCAAAATGGTATAAATTTCGGCACACTTTAAAAGTTCTGCGTTCGTCTGAACTCTATTCAAATTAGGGGTGTCAATTTTTGACCCGACCTGACCCGACATGACCTGACATGATCTGAAAATGAATTGGGTATGAATTTAATTTTTTTGATCCGAATCGGGTC
>CAXKVV010000712.1:0-21709 GCA_964058805.1 Schoenoplectus triqueter
TTCTCCCTCGTCGACTGCTTTTTTTAAGCATTTCAAAGTGTTCTATGCCGTTTGATTTTCAATCGTTTCTTGATTTTTTCTACGATTTGAGTGATACTTCATGCTGGTGCATGTTTTGGCTCCTTTAGCATTATCTTCTGAAACATTATAACGTGTCTCTCACGACTCTCGATTTCTCAAGGTGGCATGATTACAAGCCTCCTTACTGTTGAACTGTCTCATGGAAAATACACCAGAAGTAGCAAAATTGAACTGCTCCTCCGTGGTCTGTATTATCAGTTCTCGAAAATATTTTATTTTTAATGTACAATGAAAAGAAATCACCTAGGTTTGGTGCAATCAGATGAGATCTACAGGTTTCGCCAACTTATCTAGGCGTGTGCCTTAAGCTCATTGGACTAATGGTGTCAGGCACAAACCTTATTTTAATTCCCGAAACAATATTTTAGCAATAGCCTCCTTAAATTATTTTCAACGGTGGATCGTACTTCCAAAATAAATATATAAATACAACTATTTGGATCAGACTTAAAATAACTTTATATATATATATATATATATATATATATATATAACTGCAACGATATATTTTATTTTTCGCACAATAATTGAAGTGTTCTCCCTTCGTAGAGAATTATGATTTGCTAGATGATATAATTAAGAATATTCAGGCTGAATGGCTGATTTGGTTCTTTCTGCTACTCTGACAGTGTATTCCAAAGCATTCATTCCAAATCTTTGAACTATTGATTTTGTCTATTTTAGTATACTGTTCAAGTACCCCCACATAATTTGAGCAATAACTTTCACTGGCTAAACACAAATACAAATTTCAACTGAGCATCATCACTTGCAAGAGTGAAACCCTGGATTTCTAATATTTAATTTGTATAATTGTTTCTTATTATGGAATAATGTGTGGTTGTGTTATTCAATGTTTCTATTTCAAATAGCAAAAAAAAAAAATACAAAAATAGGATCATTTTTATGAATTATCTAAAAACCAAGTTTAGAGATTTACTCGTTCAATGCGCGAGTTTGACAATAGAACTATTGGCAATTCAAGTGTTCTGAGAAACTTGACCTCTCTATAAAATTTATATACTTATATCAATAAATTTGTACGTTTTGACACTTTTTACCCTTTCTATATATGTTGAGGTACATAATAATTATTTGATCTTTTTATTAAAACTACATACATTTCTACAGTCAAATACTTATGTTGTAAAGTCCTTAAATTTACATCAATTTAATTTCATTCTTGTTAAATTAATCTTTATGTTATTTTAAGTCGTCTCGAAAATACAAAAAAAGGAAGAAGTATATCTAAATAACTTGTTTTAGATAGAAGTGACTGATAGATGACAATTCATGTACTAAAACTTAGGAACTATATTTTAGGGTTTAGAATTTAGGATTTGGATTTTAAGATTTAGGGTTTCAAATTTAAAATTTAGGAATATGATTTATTAGTATATGTTTACTAATCACTATTGTTATTAAGACTATTATTATTATTATTATTATTATAGATGTCCTTATTATTAGTACTATTATATTACTATAACTATTATTATCACTCTTATTATTAATACTATTATTAATATTTAATTGTCATATTATCATATCATCATCATCATTGTCATTGTCATTATTCTCATCATTAATAGTATTATTATCACTACTATTATCATTGATTTTTGATATTTTAGATCTCTTGATTCTGGATTGGGTTTCATTTTTAGCTTATTTTAATTTATTTGAAATTAAAGATTTTGTTATTGTTGTTTAATTTCACTCGCATTTTCTTCCATATGAAGTAATGTAGAGAGCTCTTTTTCAAAGTAATAATTTTATATCAGATTTTCAAAGATATCGTGTAAGATTGAGAGCTTATGTGGAAATCCAAGAAACAAGTGGTGACTAAGGATTAACAAAGTTTTACTTCAAATTTTCAAATATCATGTAAATGCAAGTGAGAAGGGGGTTATGAGGGAGTACAAAAAAAATGAAATGTGATCAGAAGTAGAGTAAAAGTATTGATTTCTTCTGTTTCATTTATTTATATAACTTTTGCTTGGAAATGATTTAAAATGGTACACCAGTGGTTCATAAACAACATTGTCATAGTTCTGCATATTTGTAATTTTCATTTGCATTTCAAGTCACATTTCATAGTTATTATAAAATCTAAAAGGTTGGAATCTCTTAATAACTATTTATTTTGATAATTTTAAAAATTAATGATGGATTTTCACTATAGTTAATAAATATCATAATTTATATTTAATTTCGATGGCAAGCACATAACCTTATCGGATAGTAATTGGAGTATTGAACCACAAAGATAATAGCAAAGTATTATTAGTTCTTTCACTTTCACTAATTTAGATGAATAACATTTGGTTTGGAATTAACTAAATTAAACCAAGTAAAAATAGCAAGTGATTTCGGTTTCCCTATCCACTCCGAGGTTAAGTGATTTCGGTTTCCCTATCCACTCCGAGGTTAATCTACTCGAGGGTTGTTGACATAGGTTAGCATTGACTAATGCTCTCATGTGCTTATATCATATCTAAACTGTTTGAACTTCTCAATTAAATTTATCACCCTACAGTCGTTTAAGCTTGATTTATCTAAATTATACCAAAGACTAATGCTTCACAATTATGCGCCTCGCATCAATTTTTGGCTTAGTTTATGATCACCCACCTAAATTGAAAACCCACAGCTAGGTTTTGTGTCGAATTCTAGATTTTACCTTTGAGATTATGGTTATAGCAGTTACCTTCGATAATCTACTACAACTAAAGTTTCGTACACAAACAATCACAAGAACTAATTCAAACAAGCATATAATTCAAATCAAAAGCAAATTACACACAAATAGTGAAAATTTCAAATACTGATGATCTAAAGAGTTTTAAGTACTATATGTCGTCATCCTACAAGTTCAAATCACATGAATTCATCACAAAATAAGAGAACGTAGCACAAAAAAAGAGAATAAAATATTGTGAGGATCTAGCTCGAATCCTAAGTAGTGTCAAATTCTACTTCTAATCTCTTCCTCTTTCTTCCGGTTCTTGTACTCGATATCTGCTCAAAATCTTCTTCTCTGGCAGCTAGGGAGTGTCTGGAATGAAGGAACATGCTTCCTTTTATATTCTTGGACATGAATAACTACTGAAAATTTGCCAAATTTGCAAAATAGACAAGGGGTACGAGTTTGATTGCGTCGGCTATCTCCTAATGACCTCACTGGGTCGGACCCATATTAGGATAGTACGGTCCAGACAAAAGAAGTCTTGTGCTTCCTTTGCTTGTTTTGCCTCACCTCTTCTCGTCCATCTCTTGTTTCGCGCTATGTTCACTTCAAATAATGTCTAAATTTCAATTCCTGAAATTATGAACTCAAAATAAAATGAACTAAATGCACCAAAAATCGATCAGTCTTCGAGATAAACCCTCATAAAAAGTGTAGTTAATCGCGGCTTATCAACTAACTTTATATAAATTAATAAATAATAAGAAAATAAGAAAAAATAATATATATATATATATATATATATGAACTAAAAGATTAATTTTGTTTCAAATTTGGTGCAATTTAAGTGTCATTTGATATCATGAAAGACCATTAAATTTAAATCTTTAAGATTATCATATAATTTCATAATTTTCAATGAAATATCAAATGACATTCAAATTGCACCACACTTGAAACACAATCAATCCATAAGTTTAAAAGAATATTTTTCAAGTTTTTTACTTTTAATTTTTTATGAATTTATATAAGTTTGGTTGTTATGTTTGTCAATATAATAGTTATTAAGGGATCTCCACCCTTTAAAAAAAATGAAGTTTAAACTCCATTTAACATGTCAAATTATTAAATGATTTTGAAGCCCTCCAATGTTAAGTGCTCGTAAAAAGATGGGTTTAACAGATCATTTATGATTTAACTATTTTAATGAAGTTATAATCATTAAAATTCATATATTTTTAAATGTCATTAAAATAAATTAATATATGATAAATTAGTCTAGAAGCTTAAATAGCTTTTTGAGCCCATATTAATTATTACGAACTCTAAATTCTTTCTAACTATTGTCTATTTTTTTCTTTTTAATCTTTTGGATGTAACCATTAATAAAATCTAAGGTATTCAATTTTTTAGGAACTTAACTAGTATTATAATTGTTATTTTTACTTAATTATTAAGTCCTATTGCATTGTCTTAGTCTTTTCAATGTATGAATGATTGTACATATTATAATTTAACATGCCATATAATTATGTTTTAATGTAAAATCGTTAAGTAGTTACCTTATAGTTGAGAATTGTTGAATATCAAACATATATAATTTTTTTATTTTTTAATTCACTTTTAAATAATTACAAACATGATTTGGAAGAATCACTCATTATATTAGTATGATCTTTATATAGCACTTTACAAAAAAAGATGGAGAAGAAAAAAAAGAGAAAATGAATGGATGAGAAAGTAGTTAAGGAAGAGTTAAGAGTTAGAGTATGCGGGAGAGATGGAGAAGAGAACTAGTTAAATTAGAGGAGATACAATTATTGGGAGAAATAAAAAAAAACTGAATTCCCTCCCCTCTTCTCTCGTAACATTTGCGGAAAGATGCTCGAATTTGATGAGTTGGGTGGTCGTTAAGATTTGAAGGATGCTCAAATCCGATCAGAGATGGATAGACGATCTTAAGTCAAATACCAAAACCAATTCATAGAAAGTGACAATAATGCTGGTACAAACTATTACCAACAACAACACAATGCCACTAGTCTAGTACACACAACACAACCAAGCAAACAAGAACAAGCCCACAGAACTTGTAAAAAATAATTGTGAAGACCAATTGATCGATTAATCGTAATCGATGTTAAGCCATTATGTATCATAGTCGGTCGATTAATCATAATCGATGGACAAACCATCACGTGTTATAGTCGACCTATATATTGTTATACATTTAAATCATATAAATTTTATTTAAACTTTAATTTTAATAATTAAAGACTTTATGTAAATTAGACTTCATTAATTTAAATTTGATTTCAATTTTTTACTTAATTGGACAATCATGAAATTATATTTTCTTTTCAAAAGGACTGAAGAAATCATAATTTTGATAATTTAATTCCTATTTATGATTTCTAAAATAATCTCAATAAACAAAAATATGCATAACGATTATTTGTTTAGCATTGTCCCATCCATTCATTAAACACATTTCGTTATTTACAACAACGGCTCACATAAAAAAAGTATGATGACAACATAGTTGATCAATATGTGGGTTTGAGGCTTACCCTTAATAAAAGGGGTGAAATTGCATGCGAGGATTTCAGTTACATCTGCCCCTTATCAATTAAAAGGAGGCGGCTAAGTTTTGAAAGATAATCAATTTTCAATGTAAGATGGAATGCTTGGGCTCGACGAATAAGGTGACAACTAGGGTTTGGAAGAAGTGTGCTTGAAGGTAGCCCTTGTAGAGGTGGAAATGGGTTCGGCAAAGACAGTGGAGGTTGAGCGAGTCACTATCATCGAATTAGGTTGTCATCGCTGAAGGTGAGGCTAAAAGGGTGACAATTTTATAAGACGAAATTCAAAATGCTTGTATTTCAAATTAGAATAAGGAGAAAGAGAAGAAGAAAAAAAGTAAGAAAGAAGCTAGGAAGAAAATTAGAAAAAACAAAGATTAGAGGTGATGATAAGGCTGAAAACATGACCTCCTGTTTAGGGTTTTTATCGTTTACTGCCGTCATTTTTTCCTCTTCATTTTTTCTAAATAGCAGATTCAAAAGAATATCTTTTTTGATCTGCAAGCACATTTAATATATCTATCATGTCGAACAATTTAGATCGATAGTTTGAACTTTAAAAATATCCAATGTAATTTGGTGTCACCAAAAATTATTATAATTTGATCCCTCTAATAATAATTATAATACTAGTAACAATAGTGATAATGATGCTAATAATATGCTAATAATAATAATAATAAAATAGTATAATAAACCTACATTATAAAATATATTTCTAAATCCTTATTTCTAAACTCTAAGATCCTAAAATCTAGGAAATGAAAAACTAAGAATCTGAAATCTATAACTCTACAATCTGAAATCTATAACTCTAGAACTAGATTCTAACTCCTAAATCATGGTTCTGGAACATGGATCATCTTCTTCCAAACACTCATATCCAAAGCAAGTTCTTTAGATATATTTCATTCCTTCAAATTATTTTTTATTGCTTCCTTTCATGTCAGTCTTGGTGGGTCTCTTCTTGTGATTTCAGGACGACTTAAAATATCACTGCGTATTGGTGCCTTAGGAGGCTTTCGCTGGATATAACCAAACCATCGCAAACGATGTTGGACAAACTTCTCTTGAATTGGTGCTACCCCAAGTTTGTCCCGTATTTCATTGTTTCTGATTTGATCTTTCCTTGAGTGGTTGCATATCCACGTTTCTTCAATCGTCAGAGGTCTCAAGATGGATTCTCAGAGAGAAGAGGAGGACGGTGAGCAACTGACGAAGAGGAGAGAAACATGGCTTGGCTGCTGATGAAGAGGAGAAGAGACGGGACTGGGCTATCCACGTTTCTTCAATCGTCAGAGGTCTCAGGATGGATTCTCGGAGAGAAGAGGAGGATGGTGAGCAACTGACGAAGAGGAGAAGAAATGCGGCTTGGCTGATGAAGAGGAGAAGAGACGGGACTAGGCTATCCACGTTTCTTCAATCGTCAGAGGTCTCAAGATGGATTCTCGGAGAGAAGAGGAGGACGGTGAGCAGCTGACGAAGAGGAGAAAAAGCGTGGCTTGGCTGATGAAGAGGAGAAGAGACGAGTCTGGGCTGATAAGTGGTTCCTAGAGGTTATTATCAGAGGAGGTTTGGCCAAGAAGGTTTGCTAGAGGAGGTTATCGGTGGTCACAAGGGTTCATCGAAGGTCGTTCGCAAGAGGCGGTTTATCTAACGGTCGTCAGTGGCCCAAACGACTGATGCTTGTATTTCAAAGGAAAAGTAAGGAGGAGAAAAGAGAGAGGTTGAAGGGTGAGGGAATGGTGAGGGGGAGGCCGGTGGCGCGATATGAAAAAAATATATAATAGCCAATAAGTTTGATCTAAGCTAAATTTGACAACATTAATGAGCTTCAAAAAATGATTGATTAATTCAAAACAACCTATCTGGAGATAGGTTCATGATTCTCATCTCTTTGACAGGCTGTCTCAATTTTAAAATTTTTGTTTTTGAATTTATTTCGTGAATATATTTTAATATGATTCTTTGTTTAGGAATTGTATACCTCTTAACTACACGAAACAAGCTCAAATAAAAACAACAACAAAATCTGGCTTGTCAAATGGCTTGATAAATATCTGGATTCATCATGTCAAGTACAGGAATGCTTTTTAGATGAATTGTTGACTCCTATGGTTAACTTAAGCTCAACTAACTTTACTATATTCGTGTGCATGTGTGTGTGTGTGTAGGGTGTTGTGTACAGATATTTGAACGATCATATCACTGTGGCTTTCTCCCTATCATTGATGATGGATGGCTTGTATGGTTCTTACTAGTTTTGGTCAAGTCATTTTACCAATCAGGTGGTTTTAAAATAGCAAACTCAAAAGGGAAATTTTTAGTGTAGACTTCTGGCCAGGATATCAGCAATCTCCGACTCATATCAGCTTAGGTTTTTGAGAAAAAGTATTTTAATGCAACCAACAGTTGATATAAACCTTCCATATCAGTTTGTCCTCCACCAGTGTCATACCAGTATAATGCATCAAGCCTTTTTCATTGCTGATATGTCCTTTTCAATGTAAAACATTGCAGCATGGACAAGATAATAAACAGGTACCAACGATTTTCAGATGAGGAGAGAGCTGTGAACAAGGTGCAACAAGATGTTCTGGCAAGTAAATTTAGCAAATATTTGTAATCTGGTTACTGTATACTATCATGTACAGATCCAATGTCTTTAACATTTTTTATCCATCTATACTTGTCTTAGATGACATCAATACTTATAGCACTACACTTCAGTTTGAAATTATCTTTAGGACATGAGGCACATGTTACATACCTGCTGAAAAGCTGAATGGTGAATGAGTTTTCGAAAAATAGCCAATGCAACATATTCGTACTCAACACGAAATAGATCCAGAATTTACAGTAGTTATCTTTTCTGCAAAACAAGGAACAGCTAATATATACTGTGGAATGTGAACAAGAAGTAAAATTAGAAGTAAATATACAGTTGACAGTTCAAATCACCAACTCAGTAAGTTGGCAGCTGTACAATATTGGTGAAGTCCTAGCTATGACCAGTACTGCATGAAGGCTGATTTTTTCCTCTCGAGATCAGCATACAACACAGGATAAAAAAATCTCAAATCGATCTATCTTTAGTTATTGCATAAAGAAAATTACTTTGCCAATTGTACCAGCTAATAAACAGGTTTTATTTCAGCAGCCTTTGAGATTGTCAGCAGGGTCAGGAGCCAGCTTGGAGGCACTAAAGTTTGTGCAATGGTACTGAATTACTGATCCAATTCTGTACAAACATTTTAGAAATTTACCTTTTTGATCAAGTCCAAATGCAATAGCTGTTCAATGTACTTTTGGTATCATCGGTATTATTTAGGTTGATCGATGGTTTGGACTTTCCAAAGCTAACTTTAGATGAGCTTAATCAAATTGAGAGCAAACTGCAGGCTGCACTGACAATGACCATGAATCACAAGGTAATTAACCCCACATTAAAGTAAACATTTATGAAAGAAGTAATTGCTGTTGTCTGCTGTCAAGAAAAGAAAAAGTGATGCCCGACTGTATTTCACCGAGAATGGTTCATTGTCAGCTACTATGGGTGAAACCTGTCCGGTCAAATCACCCAGATAAAATATGTTTACATAAAGCAGTTTCAAAAAAATACCAAAAACATTTGTTCTTATGGTTTTGGGTGAATGGTTCATGTCAGCTATACTATGGGTGAAACCTGTCCGGTCAAAAAATAAGTTTACATAAAGCACCGTCAAAAAAGATATCAAAAACATTTGTTCTGATGGTTTCTGGCAAGATACCCTAATTAAAATTTTAGAATTTTTCTATAGAAAACTGTTTGTTTTCTTAGAAAGAAAGTTTTCATGCAGACTATACTGATGATGGACAAGATGAATGAACTCCTAGAAAAGGTATGTATTATGGTTCTAACAAGAGCTACAAATAAATTTCCATAGAAATTAGCAACATTTGTTCTGAAAGTGTTTTGTTAGTTCTCACACAAATATCTGTGATTCAACCCATCTCCTGTACTGTGAAAGGACTTTCCAGGATCGTTTTAACTGTTTAGCATTTTTGATAGGCCAAATCTCAAGCTAACTGGCAAAAATGAAATGAGATAGGTGACAATGTGTAACAAATGCTAAAAAGGATAAAAGGATTTTTTTTAAATCTTAGAAAATTTTGTAAGCACATGAAAGGGTCAAAAGGGAGAAGAGGACTAATGGAAGGTTGGAATTAGCAGAAGTCACTATGATAGAAAATTTCTACTGGCCAGTAGTGCTCTCTCAGAAGACTTGGATGCACATTGCTCATTCATATTTGATATGAAGGACTCAAAATTAAGTGTCAAAGGCTAAAATGTAGAAATTACATTCCCAATTTGTTCCTTTAGGTAGGATCTAGAATCTTCAGCCCATGGTCTTATCAAATAGTTGGCTGGACAGAATTAGATTCCAAAGTAAAGGGACTTTGAGATATCATTGAGCAAATGACTACCTGCAATTAATTGCAATAGCAACTTCTGAAGATTAATTCAAAATCAAAATAGAACTTCTGAAGAGATTCCCATAGAAAAAATTGAAAGAGTTTGAACAAGTCAGGGTTCTGACCATGAATTTCTTCTTGCTTTCATATTCTTCAGGGACAAGCACTTGACCATGTGAACAACCTCATGCTCTGCATCAGGAATCAAGACCAGACACAGGCATTAGCATAATCGTCTCTTAATTTCTGTGTTCTAATAAAGTTTTGTACCAAATCCATTCAATTTAGTTTTATATATTGTACCAGAATGAAGAGAGCAACGAGATGGCTAGTGGAGGAGGAGGCCAAAACGGGGGCAACAGTTCCTAGAGAGGTACAAAACAGGCGCAGCAGTTTCTAGAGAGCAAAATGGGGGCAGCGGCTTCTCACGTTGGCTTAATAACTGTTGCTATTTAATATATAGACTCGTATGATATATAAAAGAACTGGAGGCAGGAATTACTAATTAGCCTTTTGGTTGTATTGTGTGATTTGTATCCTTTCGGAGACCCGATTACATATTATATGCATCTATAAATCGTTCGAGGATTTTATGAGGTGAGCAATACAGGGTGTCGTGTAGTAATAAATAATTGCAGAGTTCGTCAAATCAACAATTGCTTCAAACTGGTTTAACTCTGACTGTCTTGTTGTCGTTCTTTGCACGGTGTAGTTGTACGTTTACAGGTCAGATGTTACCTCCAGGAATCACAGAAGACGCGTGTCAAGTTCTGCATGGCTGTATTCTCTCCAGTCTTATGGAACTGGACAGTGATACCTCTACCTCGGAAGTTGGAACCAACTTTAAGCTGTGTTTGGAACTTTTTCATTCTTCCAGGACCAAGGGTGTAAAGCGTAAACGGAGCGGATAATCCGCTTCGTTCGATTTTGTATTTAAAAATTGAGGCGTGCTAATTAAATATTTATAAGTTTTTTTTTTCAGAAAATACTATTTATAAATACTAGCTGTATATATTGCGGCGGATTTTTATTTAGATACATAAAAAAACATAATAGATTATTTTGATAATTGAATATATTTATATTAAGAAAAATAAAATTTGCTTGCCTCTATTTTTTAAAATATCTTAATGAAAAATATGATTAATATTTCTAAGAGAAAAAATATTAAAATTTACATTTGATTCTTTTCAGTTATACAAATAATGTACGTCGTATCATTAATAAAAAATACTTATCAATGAGCAAAATGTTATTTCCGTCAAAAATACGTAATATGATTATCATTTTCATCTTTAATATTTCCTCTTAAAAATTATCCGAAATATATTATTTATATTCAAATATTAATGTATTTGCATTTATATCTGATTTGTATTCATAAAAAAATTATGTTGATCCAGATATAAATTTGATTTTGTACTCTATTATTTATATCCAAAAAAGATATATTATATTTTTTTTATTTATAAAATACTATTTACTGTCAATTTTTTTATTTATATATAATATTATTATAAATATATATATTGCATACACTTACACTTACTGTTGATATAATTTTTTTATTATATATATAATTATAATAATATATATTAATTTTTATTTGATATCCATCATAAAATTTTCATAAAAAATCATTGAGGTTATCATTATACACCTTTATTGCAGCATCGGTTGTTTTCATTTTCCATATCTGCATCAACATCATATAGATAGTAAAATAGATGGTAAAATAGGAAGTAGAGAATCTAATTGTAAACTGTGCCGCGTCCATAACATGCTAATATTATGATCATACTCAGATCCATATACCCTAGTCCATGGACCAGCGAATGCTCTCCTCACCACATTGACACACTTATTTTTCAGCGGTCTTATTAGTCTAACTGAAAATAAGGAAAAATACGCAGTCACTATATTTCTCTGGGGTTTTCAATGTAATATTTTTAACTGATTCAAAAAATAAATAAATAATTACAAATATAGTTTATAGAATAATTTTGTGTGAAGTACACGGTATGATGACTGCAAATCAATTTTGCAAAAAAGGCGCTCCTCAGTCTGCGTGCTTCTTGATCTATTTTGTTGCATATTTTGGAAGTGATGATTTGAATGATCCAAAGAGCATTTCAAATTTTGTATTTTTTATGGGTGATGCGACATTTACATGATTATCGAAGAAATAATTGGTAGTCACTTTGTCAATATATGAAAGCAGAGTATATCGACTTATCTTTAAATATCATTCTTTTTAGCTATCTAAGTTATTAAAGGAGATGCATTTTCCTCAACAGAAGGCGATAAATTTTCGAGCAGATAACAAGTCAGCAGTTGAATTAGAAAGTAATAACAGAATTCAATTTAAGTAATGAATGACAAAAAAGGCAAAGACAGACGGTGTATCTCCTTTATTTATAGAGAACCAACCGCTGTTAGTCAATGTGTCAACCATGTTTTTTTCACCTACCTCATTCATTAACCACCTGTTGAAAGTCTGCTTCATGAATTTTGACTGTTAAGTAAGCAAGGCGAGTAAGTTTTGTTTGAAGTAAGCCAGATCAAACAAAAACAAGTAGGTGCGAAATGTTCTTCTGCTCATAACGTGCCTACATTCCTCGCTGGGCGAAGAAAAGACACGGAGTGCTGGACGCATATTGATGCTCTGCTACAGTAAGTACTTCTTTAGCGATATAAGTTTCAGTACTTACTTCTTTAGCGACATAAGTAACTGATAGTGTAAGGACCTAGTCATTCACCAGTAGATTAATTAGTCAAACTAGATGTATGTGGTAAAATACTTCGCGCCTTAAGTAAGTAGCAAGAAACATTAAATAATGATCTAAAGGAAAATAGAAGATGCTTATTCGGTTCAGAGAGCAGTAATATATTTGAAAACCCAAGGGAGGTGTTGAAATTAATGTTTTTATATTCATGTTCAGTTTAAAGTTGTTATAGTTATTTTGTTATAGTTATTTTGTTTAGAGTTATGTTTGTCATGTTTAAAGTTTTAAATAATATTGATGTTTAGGTGGTCTGCTCATTTCCAATCTCTATTTGAAAGCTACTAAACTATTGTAAGGCACGGTATGGGAATAACTATATGTGTAATAAAAAAAATAATAATGAACTGAAAGAAAATAGTATCTTTTTGAATCCTAAGCAGTTACCTTCTTCTTCTTCCTCTTTCTCTCTTCCACAACACAAGAAAACAAAGAGATAAACTAAAATAGGACATGCCAAGGCCAACATAAGTGATATCAGAGCTTAGGTTGAGTGAGAATTTGAGTGGATCTTCTCTATTGAAGTGGAAAATGAAAATAGAAGTTGGAGACAACACCATGGCCTTATAAGGAGGTGTGTGGGTGTCACACGGAGCGCAACACGCATTTGACGATGAGAGTTACGACTATTGGAGTATTAAGATGAAGACTCTCTTTATCTCACAAGATTTATGAGAAATTATGGAAGAAGGCTATGAGGTGAAAGTCAAGCCCATGACAGTGACGGTGGAAGAGACGAAAAAAGAGAAGGTAGGCACGTCAGCTAGTGTTGAGGAAAAGGAGAATATAAAGAAAGATGTAAAAGCGCTTTATTTGATTCAACAAGCCATCTCCGATAAGATTTTTCCGAGAATAATTGGGTCTAGAAATTCGAATGAGGCATGGAAGATTTTACAAAAGGAGTTTCAAGGCACCGACAAGGTTCGAATGGTAAAACTTTTAACTTTGAAGAGAAATTTTCAGAATTTGCAAATGAAGGAGAATGAGGCCCTCAAGGAGTATTTCTCAAAAGTGATTGAATTGGTAAACCAAATTAAAAGTTTGGGTGAAAATTTGAATGAGAAGTCGGTGTATGAGAAAATTTTAATTAGTTTATCTTAAGTGAAAATTATAATAGCATTGCGGCCATTATTGAAGAGATCAAAGACGTTTCTACCTTAAGTGTACATGATTTAATGGGTTTCCTTGAGATGCATGAGCAAAGCTTGAGTATGTATAATGATCATTCTTTTGAAAGTGCCTTTCAATCAAAACTGAATGTGAACGAGTCAGAAAATCATAGTATGACCAAAAGGGATACATCACGTGGTGGGTTTAATGGTGGTAGAGGTAAAAGTAACTTTGATAGAGGAGGTGGTAGAAGTGACAACCAAAGTGAGATATAAAAATATATAATTTTTGTAAGAAGTTTCGGCACATAGAAAAATTTTATAGGAACAAGGGGAAGGCTCAATGTTATCATTGTAAGAAGTATGGTCATATAGAGAAATTTTATCGGTTGAAAAATGAAAAGCAAACAAACTACACCGATGAGCAAAGGGATGATGGAAGTGAGAAAAAGAATGATGGGAGTACCTTCTATGCATGTCAATTGACCGTTGAGAAAAAAAATGATGTATGGTATGTTGATAGTGGGTGTAGTAATCACATGACAGGAGTTGAGTCTATCTTTTGCAAGCTTGATACAAATTACAATGGGTAATGGTGCGGTTGTGAAGTAAAAGGGAAAAGAAACGATTGCAGTGGCATCAAAGAAATGTAGGATGTTGATTCATGATGTGTTGTTTGTGCCTGATTTGTCATAAAATTTACTAAGTGTTGGACAATTAATTGACCATGGTCATGCGGTTCACTTTGAGAGTGTCACGTGTAAAATATATAACAAGGTGGAGAATAAAAGAGAGTTGATGGCCGTTGTGTACATTGAGAGGAATAGAAATTTTTCACTCACCTTGAGACCGGCTAGAAGTGTTGCTTCAAAAGTCGATGTTGGAGACTTGTTTTGGTTATGGCATAAGAGATTTGGGCATGTGAATTTTGAAACTTTGAAGTTGATGAGTAGAAAAAATATGGTTGATGGGCTACCGTAAATAGAAGACAAGAAAGATGTATGTGAAACATGTGCTCTTGATAAGATACATCGAAAATCATTTTCAAAGGAGAAGGCTTATTCACATCGATATTTATGGTCCTATGAGCATAAACTCGCATGGAAGTAATAGGTAATTACCTTCATAGGTGATTTTTCTAGAATGTGTTGGATATATTTTTTTGAGGTAAAAATCAAAAACTTTTTCAGTTTTTAGAAATTTTAGAAAATAGTTGAAAGACAAAGTGGTTGTTTGATAAATAAATTGAGAATTGATAGACGTGGTGAATACAACTCCAAGAAGTTTGAGAAATTTTATTAGGATATTGGTCTTGAAAGATAATTAACGGTTGAGTATACATCGGAACAAAATGGTATTACCAAAAGAAAGAATAGAATAATTGTTAAAATGATAAGAACGATGATGAATGAAAATGGATTGCCTTTGACATTTTGGGTGGAGGTAACATACACAGTGGTTTACTTGTTAAATTGGTGTCTAACGAAAGTGGTTGAAAA
This sequence comes from Schoenoplectus triqueter, assembly GCA_964058805.1. Taxonomy (NCBI): domain Eukaryota; kingdom Viridiplantae; phylum Streptophyta; class Magnoliopsida; order Poales; family Cyperaceae; genus Schoenoplectus; species Schoenoplectus triqueter. Next base: position 15,199 of record CAXKVV010000712.1, read on the forward strand.
TAAGACACCATTTGAAGTATGGTCAGGTGGTAGAAAGCCATCAGTTAATCACTTGAAAGTGTTTGGTTCCATTTGTTATGCACATATTTCAAAAGATATAAGACACAAATTTAAAGATAAATGTGAAAAATGTGTGTTTGTAGGTTATAACACCAAGTCAAAGGGTTATAGGCTCTTTAGCTTGAAAAGGAACAAGATGATTGAAAGTCGAGATGTGATTTTTAATGAGAAAGACAAGTGAGATTGGAAGAATAAAGGTATTAAAAGTGTGTCGGTTCAAATTGGAGATGATGCACAAGAAGGGTCAAGTAGTGATAGCTATGAAAATTATGAAGAAGAACAACAACCATATTCTCCAACAATAAATGTCGGACCGAGCTCATCTTCTCCAAGCTTAACTCCGGTAAGATTGAGAAGATTAAGTGATATTTATGAAACTTATAATTTTTATATTGTTGAGCCGGAATATTTTGAGCAAGCTATTGGAATGGAAGTGTGGAGAAATATCATGGAGGATGAGATAAATATGATTGTGAAAAATGAGACTTGGGAGTTGGTTGAAAAACCGAAAGAAAAGGATGTGGTCGGGTTGAAATGGATATACAAGACAAAGACAAATCTGAATGGTTCGGTGTAAAAGTATCAGGCTAGATTGGTAGCAAAAGTATATTCACAACAATCCGAAAATTGATTATCAAGAGACATTTGCGTCGGTTACAAGACATGAGACCATAAGGATGCTAATTACATTAGCCGCACATAAGGGTTAGAAATTATATCAACTTGATGTCAAATCAGCTTTCTTAAATGGAGTATTAAAAGAAGAGGTGTAGGTGGAGCAACACAAGACTTTGAAATTGAAGGTGAAAAAGAGAAAATATACAAGTTGAGGAAGGCATTGTACGGGTTAAAGAAAGCACCCCGTGCATGGTATGACAACATTGATGCATACTTCACCGAAAAAAGAATTCAAGAGGAGTCCATTTGAGCCAACACTATATGTCAAGCATGGTAAAAATGGTATGCTTGTTGTTTCTCTATATATTTATAATTTAATTTTTATCAGAAATGATGAGAAAATGATGCATGAGTTTAAGAATGACTTGATGGAAAAATATGAAATGAATCATTTGGGTTTGCTTCATTATTTTTTGGGTATTGAAATTGATCAAAGGGAAGATGGTGTGTTTTTCTCTTAAAATTTAAGATGGAGAATTATAATCTGGTAATGACACAATTATTGGTGAATGAGAAGTTGATAAAAGAAGATGGTAATGGTGATGCCGATGCGGCACAATATAAAAGTTTAGATGGGAGTTTGCTATATCTTATCATTACTAGACCCGACATTATGTATGCTTCGGGATTATTATCTCGGTTTATGCATCAACTGAGCAAGACACATTTTGGAGTTGCAAAAAGAGTGTTGAGGTACATTCAAGGTACCAAAGATTTTGACCTCATGTTTGAAAGGAATGAAAAGAAAAATGTGGAGTTATTTGGTTTTTGTGATAGTGATTGGGTCAGAAGTATGGATGACATAAAAAGTACATCCGGGTACACATTTATTTTTGAGTTGGGTGTATTTTCATGGGTATCAAAGAATCAAGAAAGAGTGACACATTCATCTGCGGAAGCCGAATATGTATCGGCAAGTGAGGCTACAAAGCAAGTTATTTGGTTGAGAAAGATAATAAAAGATGTGGGATAGAAACTAGAGATGACCACGATTCTTTTTTGTGATAATAAGTCCGTAATTATAATGTCAAAAAAATTGATGTTTCATAGCCGAACAAATCATATAAATCTCAAGGATCACTACATTAGAGAAGCGGTTGAATATGGAGAAATAAAAATCAAGCATGTGAAGACCGGAGATCAATTGGCGGATATCTTTACTAAGGCACTTCTTTGTGATAAGTTTATTTATTTTAGGGAATTGTTAGGGATGACTAATAAAAACATTAAGGGGAGTGTTGAAATTAATATTTTTATGTTCGTATTCAGTTTAGAGTTGTATTTATCCTGTTTATTGTTATAGTTATCATGTTTAGAGTTATGTTTGTTCTATTTAGAGTTATATATAATGTTGATGTTGAAAAATGCCCATGTAAGGCCCAGTACGGAAATAGTTATATGTGTAAAAAAAAACTGATAATGAAATGAGAGAAAATAGTGTCTTTTTGAATCTCTAGCAGCTACCTTCTTTTTCATCTTTCTCTTTTCCACAACACAAAAAAAGTAAAAGATAAACCAAAATAAGTCATGCCAAGGCCAACAGAAGGAGGAGTTTGTTGGAAACCGATATGAAAAATTGTAACATTTAACATTCTTGTTCCATAAGCGATATTATGTGGATATATAGCATTTGCTTAGTTAATATTAATTGGATACCTATCAATTGAATAATTCAGATATATAGAATCGGTAACTTGAATATATAGTTCAAACATTGTTTTCTTAATATTTTTATTTACATGTTGACCCCAAAAACTTCGTCAATTAAAATTTGGTCCCTTCAAATTACCAATACTAAATATATATTTTTATGAGGAGGGTTACAAATGTCTATATTTTTTTGTGATTTTTGTTGCACCTTCATTTTTTAAAGTTCTGGTATTTCAAAATTTAAAATTTAAATATTAAAATAAAATCATTAATTTTAATCTATTTCATTTATTTATGTATAAGTAAAAAAATATGATATTTGAATATCATTTTATATGACATTAAGAGCTTGTAAAAATGTGCTAATATTAATAATTTCTAACCGTTGATTTTTTAACTTATTGATTTGTATAAAATTAATAAATTTTTATGTTTAAGAAGAAAAATATAATATTGATTCAATTTAATGATTTTATTTTGATATTTCAGTATTATATTTTGAGTTATTCAAAATTTTAAAAAGTAAAGACATAATGGAGAGACAGAGAAAGCGGAGGTTGAACCCTCCTCTATTTCCATATACTATAACAACAATTATAAGTAAACCTCAAATAAATTTATGTTACAAATCTTTTCAACCAAAAGTTATTACTGAGTAGAGATTATACAGCCGTGAGTGTTTTTATATTTGGATGGCATAGCATCTGATTAAAATATAGATGATGAGATGACTGCTGATATTGATTTGAGAAGGGATCAGTTTACAATGGGTTATTTTGACAATTTTGACAATGGATCTCTAAATAAATATAAAAAATCTTAAAAATGAAAAAAAGTTTATAAATTTGTTCTTCTATCTATGGATCGATGATCATATAAATTTGATGCAATTTCATTATTGTTTGATAATACATCAAAGACTAACAAATTTTCATATAATTTGTAACGATTTCAATTTAACGGTTTTTGATGGACTATCAAATGATAACAAAATTGTATAAATTTTGAATAATTATCAATCCATAGGTAGAAGAACACATCTATAATTTTTTTAAGATTTTTTTTTAAAATTTATTTAGTGGTCCGCTGTTAAGGTTATCAAAATAACTCATTGTCAACTGATCCCCTCTCTATTGATTTTAGCTGAACTGGTACAGCGGTATGGCACTTGGTACCAGTGGCTTAGTATCGGATAAAAAAAACATGGCATCTGATAAATGAAAACCGTGACGATCAGAGTACGCTGTAAAATCAACCTATCACTTCCAAGATCCAAATTTAGCTCGCAGAATGAGTTCTATCATTATCACAATACTTCCAAATTTAGAAGAAAATTGCAGACTTCGCATGCTTGTCAAAAAAATATTTTCACTCGATAAAGAGAATGTATATATGTGGTTTAAGGAAAACTAAATTAGGAAACACATATATAGTACTCTATTTCGGTCTGACAGTCGTATTGTAGAAATCACCAATTATAAGATCAATTTATTGATAGACCAATACAACGTTAACTTCATTGTATATAAGGTTAATTAATCACAAATTTTGTCGTACATTACATTGTACAGAAAAAATATCACACAGAGATAGATGGGGATGGGTTCGGTTAGAAGAGAATGGTGGATGTCACACTTTGAAATAAGAGAAGAGATTGATAAAATAAGTTTTTTTTCTATTAGAAATTCTTGTATCTTTTTTACATGTCAAATAACATATTACAAATTTATTTATAGGTTAAGGAAATAGAAATATCTAGAAAATTCGTCTTAAAAATGAAATATCAAATAGCAGCTGTTTCAGCTGACCACTGTCCACTAAAATAGTCATAACTCTCTGTAGGAAACTTCAAACGACTTGGTATTTAAACTCGGGTCCGGGATTATTAATTTTTTTTTACGTTTTGAAAATATTAGGTGTCTCAATCGAGTTTAAACTCGGCCCAGTACACATGGAACCGAGTTTAAAACTCGGTCCCAGCATCCTGCTATTATATAGCACACCCAGTACATTTCTTTTTCATCTTCCTTCAGCTAACCATTTCTTCAAAATCATTATTGTTACTGTTGCAAGAGCTTCCGACTAGAAAAATTATTTTCGACGGATCCAGAGCCGATCCGTATTCACCACTCTCGTCTCATCAACATTGTATTTTTTTCTATTTGGACTATTATTTTTTGCTATAAAATTAAAATACACTAACATAAGGGTTTATCGTTCATATTGTAGAGATGAAAATGTTGCTGATCAATGTGTATCACGGAGGTTAAATCTTGAAAACTTCAACCGACACGGATTACGATATTCATGCATCGTGCACATTTTCTGCCGACGAGGCAATCGATCTTCGTGACTTTAAGAGACATATTCATGCTGGTTTGGAGCTGCTCCCTAACCAATTCAACATCAGCATTAGTGCACGGATCAACACTGTCCCAGCAGGTTCGGGTGTTTTTTTATAGATTATTTGATGTTGTTTCTGATGAAATTTGGGGAATGATTAAAATAAAAGCTTTGTGCCAATTATCCGGGTATAAAACACTGAAGATAGTAGTTAAATCCGAACCAATATTCAGTTCTGATAACTATGATCCGACTAGTATTCCTGAAAGTTGTAATCCAGTAATGACTGAGCAAAGAACCCACTCCCGAGTTCGGGAGCATCAATCATCCCGTATTTCGGTACAAAATGTGGATGTGGATGACGAGACTGGTGTCAAATAAAAAAGTAGTAACCAGTGATTACTTAGATTGGTCGATTATACGTCATAGCGCGTGAAAACCGGATGCAAGAGATCAAACCTATAAATTAAAGAAAAATAGTAAATTGATAAAATTGTAAAATTAAAAAAATATTATTTCAAATTAAGTCATTAAAAAATATCACTCTAAACTTAATTTTATTAAAAATTATAATTTTTATTTTACAAGATCAATATTTTAATTAAAAAATACCTTTTGTTATACTGAGAATACCCTCGAACTCATAAAAAAAGAGAGGACTCTAATAGGATGTGCAATCAGTCAGTTCGATTTAAAATAAAATAAATACTTACATTCAAAAATTTATTCGATTTGTCAAGTTAAGAATCAAAACAAACTTATAGAAATATTGACTGATTAAATTGGAATTTTATTCTATTTCAGTTCAAAAATAAAATTATATTAGTTAAAAAAGAATAAAAAAATATCGATGGATACATAAATTGATAGAAAAAAAATAAACAATTAAAAATAAAATAAACAATTAAAAAAATATAAATAAAATTTATAAAAAATAAATATATTATTCGGATACCAATCTATAAAATAAATTTACGTGATAAATTTTAAACTATTAGTTTATTCAATTTAGATAAATATAAATTGAACCAAAGAATAAAAAATAGGGGCCTTCACTCCTTATCGCAACTTTCAGATCAAACTAATTCATTAGCACAAGTAGCTCATTCAATCGATCCAAATTAAAATCTAACTAAATATTCTAAAATTTAACTGTTAATATCAAACCAATTAAAACGATCAAACTAACTTTGTGAAAATTAGTACACTTCGCAAATTTCTTTCCTTTTATCTTCCTAATTTTAGTTAAACATTTATTTGTTTGTGATAGACTTCTTAGATACGATTTTAGTTTTCGCTACTCTCTCCCTCCACCATCGACGCCCTTCGATAATAAGCAGCTCGTAGCTCATCTCAAGACTCTGCCTAAACTTATATCTTCTAGAATTCTTAGTAAGATTAATTCTACGTTTACTAGGGCTATAACTCGAATTTCGCCCCAACAATATAATCATCAAATAAATAATTAATAATATAAAATTTTAAATATATTTAATAAAATTTTACATTAAAAAATTTAGACACAATATTTTTAAATACTAAGTAATAATGATAATTATAATAATTATTATAATAATAAATAATATAATTAAATATATAATAATTTATAAATGATCATAAAAAATTAGATCATTTTAGAGTTAAGTTTCACATTAAATTCATTACACATAATATTTTAAATGAGAAAAGAGAAACTATTTTATATGAATCTTTGGATTTAAGAAAATGAAAATATTTAAACAAAATTAATGGTGAAAAAAATTCATGATGTGACATACTT